>CM062497.1:2987900-2992900 GCA_031479575.1 Coregonus ussuriensis
CAGTAACCTGTTTCATTTTAAGGCTCTGGTCAACAGCAGTGCGCCGTACAGGGAATAGAGGGTCTTAGTAATGCTGTACCTTCCTCCCACAGATCCCACCCATGTGATAGGTCTGTATCCGGACCTGCTCCCCACCGACTATGCGCCGTACGGGGAATATAGAGGGTCTTAGTAACGCTGTACCTTCCTCCCACAGATCCCACCCATGTGATTGGTCTGTATCCGGACCTGCTCCCCACCGACTACCGTAAACAGCTGCACTACCCCAACCCCCTGCCGACTCTGTCTGTAGCAGAGCTGGAGAAGGCACATCTCGCACTCATAGACTACCTGACACAGGTCTGGGGGGGGGGGGGGGGTTGTGTAGGCCAGTGTGTAGGCTAGTGTGTAGGCTAGTGTGTAGGCCAGTGTGTAGGCCAGTGTGTAGGCCAGTGTGTAGGCCTCACTCCTAATGATCCATATGCATTTATTGTTTCCATTAGATGACATTGATATGTGCGTTTTTTGATTCTATGGAACCCACGACTCTCTGAAAAACAGTGGCAAGTGTTACTGAATGGATTATCCTGGCTACATAAATACAATGAAATGTACTCCAGAAACGCAGCCACCTGGTGAAGCAGCTGAACGACTCGGAGCCCTCCACCCCCTCTCCCCTCATGGAAGGAACGCCCACCATCAAGAGTAGAAAGAAGCTTCTGCAGATTATCGACACCACGCTGCTCAAATGCTACCTGCATGTACGTATGGATGCCTCAGATTAACTCCCAATTCCATGGTAACGAAACATGGTATACCAAATAAAAACCATTGATTTCAAAGATGAACAAACTACTTTTAACAATTTCCCAAAACACATTTAAGAACTGTGCAGATACAAAGTTTGGTTTGGAATTAACTGAGGGAGATTTCACTGTAATTCTGTTACCAAACTTTGCATCTGCACAGTTTTTCTTGTAATTTGTAAGATTTTTTGTATTTACTGTATAAATTGTTTGAAGTAGCCGTTGTGCATAGAGTTGTATGATTAATCTTTTAAATCAATGTTTTTTGTTTTAAAGTGAAACATTTGACTCTCAGTGTAATTCCGTTACTGTAGAATTACCCTTATATCCTCTCTCCAGACCAACATGGTCCTGGTGTCCCCTCTGTTAATCTGGTGGCTCTCTTCTCTCCAGACCAACATGGTCCTGGTGTCCCCTCTGTTAATCTGGTGGCTCTCTTCTCTCCAGACCAACTCTCTTCTCTCCAGACCAACATGGTCTTGGTGTCCACTCTGTTAATCTGGTGACTCTCTTCTCTCCAGACCAACGTGTCCCCTCTGTTAATCTGGTGGCTCTCTTCTCTCCAAACCAACATTGTCCTGGTGTCCCCTCTGTTAATCTGGTGGCTCGCTTCTCTCCAGACCAACATGGTCCTGGTGTCCCCTCTGTTAATCTGGTGGCTCTCCAGACCAACATGGTCCTGGTGTCCCCTCTGTTAATCTGGTGGCTCTCTTCTCTCCAGACCAACATTGTCCTGGTATCCCCTTGGCTCTCTTCTCTCCAAACCAACGTGGCCCTGGTGTCCCCTCTGTTAATCTGGTGGCTCTCTTCTCTCCAGACCAACGTGGCCCTGGTGTCCCCTCTGTTAATCTAGTGGCTCTCTTCTCTCCAGACCAACGTGGTCCTGGTGTCCCCTCTGTTAATCTAGTGGCTTTCTTCTCTCCAGACCAACATGGTCCTGGTGTCCCCTCTGTTAATCTAGTGGCTCTCTTCTCTCTAGACCAACGTGGTCCTGGTGTCCCCTCTGTTAATCTAGTGGCTCTCTTCTCTCCAGACCAACATGGTCCTGGTGTCCCCTCTGTTAATCTAGTGGCTCTCTTCTCTCCAAACCAACGTGGCCCTGGTGTCCCCTCTGTTAATCTGGTGGCTCTCTTCTCTCCAGACCAACGTGTCCACTCTGTTAATCTAGTGGCTCTCTTCTCTCCAGACCAACGTGGTCCTGGTGTCCCCTCTGTTAATCTAGTGGCTCTCTTCTCTCCAGACCAACGTGGTCCTGGTGTCCCCTCTGTTAATCTAGTGGCTTTCTTCTCTCCAGACCAACATGGTCCTGGTGTCCCCTCTGTTAATCTAGTGGCTCTCTTCTCTCTAGACCAACGTGGTCCTGGTGTCCCCTCTGTTAATCTAGTGGCTCTCTTCTCTCCAGACCAACATGGTCCTGGTGTCACCTCTGTTAATCTAGTGGCTCTCTTCTCTCCAGACCAACGTGGCCCTGGTTTCCCCTCTGTTAATCTAGTGGCTCTCTTCTCTCCAGACCAACGTGGCCCTGGTGTCACCTCTGTTAATCTAGTGGCTCTCTTCTCTCCAGACCAACGTGGTCCTGGTGTCCCCTCTGTTAATCTAGTGGCTCTCCAGACCAACGTGGCCCTGGTGTCACCTCTGTTAATCTAGTGGCTCTCTTCTCTCCAGACCAACGTGGTCCTGGTGTCACCTCTGTTAATCTAGTGGCTCTCCTCTCTCCAGACCAACGTGGTCCTGGTGTCCCCTCTGTTAATCTGGTGGCTCTCCTCTCTCCAGACCAACGTGTCCCCTCTGTTAATCTAGTGGCTCTCTTCTCTCCAGACCAACGTGGCCCTGGTGTCCCCTCTGTTGCGGCTGGACAATAACCACTGTCACATTGAGGAGAGCGAGTACATCCTGAAGAAGGCCCACAAGTACAGCGAGCTCATCATCCTGTATGAGAAGAAGGGCCTGCACCAGAAAGTTAATCTGGTGGCTCTCTTCTCTCCAAACCAACATGGTCCTGGTGTCCCCTCTGTTAATCTGGTGGCTCTCTTCTCTCCAGACCAACATGGTCCTGGTGTCCCCTCTGTTAATCTAGTGGCTCTCTTCTCTCCAGACCAACATGGTCCTGGTGTCCCCTCTGTTAATCTGGTGGCTCTCTTCTCTCCAGACCAACATGGTCCTGGTGTCCCCTCTGTTAATCTAGTGGCTCTCTTCTCTCCAGACCAACGTGGTCCTGGTGTCCCCTCTGTTAATCTAGTGGCTCTCTTCTCTCCAGACCAACGTGGTCCTGGTGTCCCCTCTGTTAATCTAGTGGCTTTCTTCTCTCCAGACCAACATGGTCCTGGTGTCCCCTCTGTTAATCTAGTGGCTCTCTTCTCTCTAGACCAACGTGGTCCTGGTGTCCCCTCTGTTAATCTAGTGGCTCTCTTCTCTCCAGACCAACATGGTCCTGGTGTCACCTCTGTTAATCTAGTGGCTCTCTTCTCTCCAGACCAACGTGGCCCTGGTTTCCCCTCTGTTAATCTAGTGGCTCTCTTCTCTCCAGACCAACGTGGCCCTGGTGTCACCTCTGTTAATCTAGTGGCTCTCTTCTCTCCAGACCAACGTGGTCCTGGTGTCCCCTCTGTTAATCTAGTGGCTCTCCAGACCAACGTGGCCCTGGTGTCACCTCTGTTAATCTAGTGGCTCTCTTCTCTCCAGACCAACGTGGTCCTGGTGTCACCTCTGTTAATCTAGTGGCTCTCCTCTCTCCAGACCAACGTGGTCCTGGTGTCCCCTCTGTTAATCTGGTGGCTCTCCTCTCTCCAGACCAACGTGTCCCCTCTGTTAATCTAGTGGCTCTCTTCTCTCCAGACCAACGTGGCCCTGGTGTCCCCTCTGTTGCGGCTGGACAATAACCACTGTCACATTGAGGAGAGCGAGTACATCCTGAAGAAGGCCCACATGTACAGCGAGCTCATCATCCTGTATGAGAAGAAGGGCCTGCACCAGAAAGTTAATCTGGTGGCTCTCTTCTCTCCAAACCAACATGGTCCTGGTGTCCCCTCTGTTAATCTGGTGGCTCTCTTCTCTCCAGACCAACATGGTCCTGGTGTCCCCTCTGTTAATCTAGTGGCTCTCTTCTCTCCAGACCAACATGGTCCTGGTGTCCCCTCTGTTAATCTGGTGGCTCTCTTCTCTCCAGACCAACATGGTCCTGGTGTCCCCTCTGTTAATCTAGTGGCTCTCTTCTCTCCAGACCAACGTGGTCCTGGTGTCCCCTCTGTTAATCTAGTGGCTCTCTTCTCTCCAGACCAACGTGGTCCTGGTGTCCCCTCTGTTAATCTAGTGGCTTTCTTCTCTCCAGACCAACATGGTCCTGGTGTCCCCTCTGTTAATCTAGTGGCTCTCTTCTCTCTAGACCAAGGTGGTCCTGGTGTCCCCTCTGTTAATCTAGTGGCTCTCTTCTCTCCAGACCAACATGGTCCTGGTGTCACCTCTGTTAATCTAGTGGCTCTCTTCTCTCCAGACCAACGTGGCCCTGGTTTCCCCTCTGTTAATCTAGTGGCTCTCTTCTCTCCAGACCAACGTGGCCCTGGTGTCACCTCTGTTAATCTAGTGGCTCTCTTCTCTCCAGACCAACGTGGTCCTGGTGTCCCCTCTGTTAATCTAGTGGCTCTCCAGACCAACGTGGCCCTGGTGTCACCTCTGTTAATCTAGTGGCTCTCTTCTCTCCAGACCAACGTGGTCCTGGTGTCACCTCTGTTAATCTAGTGGCTCTCCTCTCTCCAGACCAACGTGTCCCCTCTGTTAATCTAGTGGCTCTCTTCTCTCCAGACCAACGTGGCCCTGGTGTCCCCTCTGTTGCGGCTGGACAATAACCACTGTCACATTGAGGAGAGCGAGTACATCCTGAAGAAGGCCCACAAGTACAGCGAGCTCATCATCCTGTATGAGAAGAAGGGCCTGCACCAGAAAGGTAATCCGCATTGTCACTATGGCTGCGTTTACACAGGCAGCCCAATTCTAATATTTTGTTTCGACTGATTGTTATTTTGACCAATCAGATCAGCTCCCTGGACAATAATTGGGCAAAAGGTCATAATTGGGCTGGCTGTGTAAATGCAGCCTATCAAAGCTAGACTGCAGTCTTCAGAGTACTGTGAATGAGGAGCATTAACACTGTAGTACATTTGAGTCCTTTAGTAGACACTCTCATCCAGAGTTACAATTAGTGCCTTCAACTTGCATAGG
>CM062497.1:2997900-3014288 GCA_031479575.1 Coregonus ussuriensis
TCCCCTAGCCCTGCTCCTCTTCCTCCCCTAGCCCTGCACCTCTTCCTCCCCTAGCCCTGCTCCTCTTCCTCCCCTAGCCCTGCTCCTCTTCCTCCCCTAGCCCTGCTCCTCTTCCTCCCCTAGCCCTGCTCCTCTTCCTCCCCTAGCCCTGCTCCTCTTCCTCCCCTAGCCCTGCTCCTCTTCCTCCTCTAGCCCTGCAGGTGTTATTGGACCAGTCCACCAAGGCTAACTCTCCCCTCTTCCTCCCCTCTTCCTCCCCTAGCCCTGCAGGTGTTATTGGACCAGTCCACCAAGGCTAACTCTCCCCTCTTCCTCACCTAGCCCTGCAGGTGTTGTTGGACCAGTCCACCAAGGCTAACTCTCCCCTCTTCCTCCCCTCTTCCTCCCCTAGCCCTGCAGGTGTTGTTGGACCAGTCCACCAAGGCTAACTCTCCCCTCTTCCTCCCCTCTTCCTCCCCTAGCCCTGCAGGTGTTATTGGACCAGTCCACCAAGGCTAACTCTCCCCTCTTCCTCACCTAGCCCTGCAGGTGTTGTTGGACCAGTCCACCAAGGCTAACTCTCCCCTCTTCCTCCCCTCTTCCTCCCCTAGCCCTGCAGGTGTTATTGGACCAGTCCACCAAGGCTAACTCTCCCCTCTTCCTCCCCTAGCCCTGCTCCTCTTCCTCCTCTAGCCCTGCAGGTGTTATTGGACCAGTCCACCAAGGCTAACTCTCCCCTCTTCCTCCCCTCTTCCTCCCCTAGCCCTGCAGGTGTTATTGGACCAGTCCACCAAGGCTAACTCTCCCCTCTTCCTCACCTAGCCCTGCAGGTGTTGTTGGACCAGTCCACCAAGGCTAACTCTCCCCTCTTCCTCCCCTCTTCCTCCTCTAGCCCTGCAGGTGTTATTGGACCAGTCCACCAAGGCTAACTCTCCCCTCTTCCTCCCCTCTTCCTCCCCTAGCCCTGCAGGTGTTATTGGACCAGTCCACCAAGGCTAACTCTCCCCTCTTCCTCCCCTCTTCCTCCCCTAGCCCTGCAGGTGTTATTGGACCAGTCCACCAAGGCTAACTCTCCCCTAAAGGGGCATGAGAGGACTGTGCAGTACCTCCAGAGGCTGGGTGAGTTCACCTCCCAACACCACCTCAACACTATGTTTTAAACATCCAAATAAAAACAGGGTTAGAGACATACAATAGGCTTTACAGACAACATATTTAAATGTGTGACTGACAGAGAACACGTGCACACGGTTATAGCACCATAACACCATATGAATACCACATACTGCTCAATAACTCTCGTACCCACATCCCACTCTCATCACTGAGCTCTCTAAGACTCCTCTTTTTCTCTCCTCAGGGATGGAGAATCTGGGCATCATCTTTGAGTTCTCTCCCTGGGTGCTGAAGATCTGTCCTGAAGACGGACTGAAGGTGAGAGAGTGCCTAATTCCAAATCGACCCCTTTCCCTTGCCCCTACACTCGATGGAGTGACACTCCTTGTGACGTGTTTAATACTGCAGAATCGAGGGCCACTTGGAGATGAAACCAAGGGATCAATAAATGCATCAACTTCTAAACACCCTCCAACTTCAGGGAGAATTTAATGTGAAAATCATGAAACAAGAACATTGTCACAGTATTTATATTGTGTGTCTGTCTCTGCCCCAGATCTTCACTGAGGACCTGACGGAGGTAGAGACCCTGCCCAGAGACAAGGTCCTGAACTTCCTGAAGGAGGGTTTTAAGGAGCTGGCTGTGCCCTACCTGGAGCACATCATACATGTCTGGGAGGAGACAGGACCAGAGTTCCATAACGTCCTCATACAGCTGTACCTAGAGAGGGTCCAGGGGCTCATGAAGCAGTACCTCAACTCCCTGCCCGAGGGTAAGATCATCTACTACTACTACTACTACTACTACTACTACTACTACTACTACTACTACTACTACTACTACTACTACTACTATCACTACTACTACTACCACCACTACTACTACTACCACTATCACTACTACTACTACCACCACTACTACTACCACCATACTACCACTACTACTACCACCACTACTACTACCACCATACTACCACTACTACTACCACCATACTACCACTACTACTACCACCACTACTACTACCACCATACTACCACTACTACTACCACCACTACTACTACTACTACTACTATCTCTACTACTATCACTACTACTATCACTACTACTACTACTACTACCACTACTACTACTACCACAACCACCACACTACTACTACCACCATACTACCACTACTACTACCACCACTACTACTACTACTACTACTACTATCTCTACTACTATCACTACTACCACTACCACCATAATACTACTACTACTACTACTATCACTACTATCACTTCTACTACTACTACTACCACCATAATACTACTACTACTACTACTATCACTACTACTACTATCACTACTACTACTACTACTACTACCACCATAATGCTACTACTGCTACTACTGCTACTACTACTGCTGCTGCTGCTGCTGCTACTACTACTACTACCACTACCACTACTACTACTACTATCACTGCTACTACTACTACTACTACTGCTGCTACTACTACTACTACTACCACCATACTACTACTACTACTACTATCACTACTACTACTGGTACTACTACTACTACTACTACTACTACTACTACTAGTACTGCTACTACAATTACTACAGTACTGATACAGCTGTACCTAGAGATGGTCCAGGGACTCATGAAGCAGTACCTCAACTGTTTACTACTACTAATACTACTACTACTGCCGCTATCACTACTACTACTCAAATCAAAATCAAATCAAATGTTATTTGTCACATGCACCGAATACAACAGGTGTAGAACTTACCGTGAAATGCTTATTTACAAGCCCTTAACCAACAATGCAGTTCAATAAATAGTTAAGAAAAGATTTACGAAATAAAGTTAAAAATAAAAATGTCACACAATAAAATAACCATAATGAGGCAATATACAGTACCTATACCGAGTCAATGTGCGAGGGTACAGGTTAGTCGTGGTAACTTGTACATGTAGGTAGGGGTAAAGTGGAGTAGCAGCAGTGTAAAAACAAAGGGGTTGTCAATGTAAATAGTCCGGGTGGCCATTTTATTAATTGTTCAGGAGTCTTATGGCTTGGGGGTAGAAGCTGTTAGGGAGCCTTTTGGACCTAGACTTGCCGCTCCAGTACCGCTTGCCGTGCGGTAGCAGAGAGAACAGTCTGACTTGGTTGACTGGAGTCTTTGACAATTTTTTGGGCCTTTCCCTGACAACGCCTAGTGTAGAGGTCCTGGATGGCAGGAAGCTTGACCCCAGTGATGTACTGGGCTGTACGCACTACCCTCTGTAGTGCCTTGCGGTCAGATGCCGAGCAGTTATCATACCAGGCGGTGATGCAACCGGTCAGGATGCTCTTGATGGTGCAGCTGTAGAATATTTTGAGGATCTGAGGACCCATGCCAAATCTTTTCAGTCTCCTGAGGGGGAAAAGGTGTTGTCATGCCCTCTTCACGACTGTCTTGGTGTGTTTGGACCATGATAGTTTGTTGGTGATGTGGACACCAAGGAACTTGAAACTCTCGACCAGCTCCACTACAGCCCCATGGATGTTAATGGGGCCCTGTTCGGCCTTCCTTTTCCTGTAGTCCACAATCAGCTCTTTTGTCTTGCTCACATTGAGGGCGAGGTTGTTGTCCTGGCACCACACTGCCAGGTCTCTGACCTCCTCCCTATAGGCTGTCTCATCGTTGTTGGTGATCAGGCCTACCACTGTTGTGTCGTCAGCAAACTTAATGATGGTGTTGGAGTCGTGCTTGTCCACGCAGTCGTGGGTGACCAGAGAGTACAGGAGGGGACTAAGCATGCACCTCTGTGGGCCCCCGTGTCGTGGATCAGCGTGGCAGATGTGTTGTTGCCTACACGTACCACCTGGGGGCGGCCCGTCAGGAAGTCCAGGATCCAGTTGCAGAGGGAGGTGTTAGTCCCAGGGTCCTTAGCTTAGTGATGAGCTTTGAGGGCACTATGGCGTTGAACGCTGAGCTGTAGTCAATGAACAGCATTCTCACATAGGTGTTCCTTTTGTCCAGTGTGGGAAAGGGCAGTGTGGAATGCGATTGAGATTGCGTCATCTTTGGATCTGTTGGGGCAGTATGTGAATTGGAGTGGGTCTAGGGTTTCTGGGATGATGGTGTTGATGTGAGCCATGACTTTCAAAGCACTTCATGGCTACCGACGTGAGTGCTACGGGTCGGTAGTCATTTAGGCAGGTTACCTTCGCTTTTTTGGGCACCGGGACTATGGAGGTCTGCTTGAAACATGTAGGTATTACAGACTCAGTCAGGGAGAGGTTGAAACTGTCAGTGAAGACACTTGCCAGTTGGTCTGCGCATGCTCTGAGTACACGTCCTGGTAATCCGTCTGGCCCTGCGGCCTTGTGAATGTTGTCCTGTTTAAAGGTCTTGCTCACATTGGCGACGGAGATCGTGATCACACAGTCATCCAGAACAGCTGATGCTCTCATGCATACTTCAGTGTTGCTTGCCTCGAAGCGAGCATAAAAAGGCATTTAGCTCCTCTGGTAGGCTCGCGTCACTGAGCAGCTCGCAGCTGGGTTTCCCGTAATAGTTTGCAAGCCCTGCCACATCCGACGAGTGTCAGAGCCTGTTTAGTAGGATACAATCTTAGTCCTTTATTGACGCTTTGCCTGTTTGATGGTTCGTCTGAGGGCATAGCGGGATTTCTTATAAGCGTCCGGATTTGCATTCCGCTCCTTGAAAGCGGCAGCTCTAGCCTTTAGCTCGGTGCGGATGTTGCCTATAATCCATGGCTTCTGGTTGGGATATGTATGTACGGTCACTGTGGGGTCAACGTCGTCCATGCACTTATTGATGAAGCCGGTGACTGAGGTGGTATACTCCTCAATGCCATTGGATGAATCCCAGAACATATTCCAGTCTGTGCTAGCAAAACAGTCCTGTAGCGTAGCATCCACGTCATCTGACCACTTCTGTATTGAGCGAGTCACTGGTACTTCCTGCTTTAGTTTTTGCTTGTAAGCAGGAATCAGGAGGATAGAATTATGGTCAGATTTGCCAAATGGAGGGGGAGAGAGAGCTTTGTATGCGTCTCTGTGTGTGGAGTAAAGGTGGTCTAGAGTTTTTTTTTTTTTTCTGGTTGCACATTTAACATGCTGGTAGAGATGAGGTAAAACGGATTTAAGTTTCCTGCATTAAAGTCCCCGGCCACTAGGAGCGTCGCCTCTGGATGAGCGTTTTCCTGTTTGCTTATGGCCTTATACAGCTCATTGAGTGCAATCTTAATGCCAGCATTGGTTTGTGGTGGTAAATAGACGGCTAAAAATAATATAGATAATCTCTCTTGGTAGATAGTGGGTCTACAGCTTATCATGAGGTACTCTACCTCAGGCGAGCAATACCTTGAGACTTCTTTAATATTAGACATTGCGTACCAGCTGTTATTGACAAATAGACACACACCCGCCCCTCGTCTTACCAGACGTAGCTGTTCTGTCCTGCCGATGCTCGGAAAACCCAACCAGCTCTATATTATCCGTGTCGTCGTTCGGCCATGACTCGGTGAAACATAAGATATTACAGATAGTCTTGATCGTAGGTCATCCAGTTTATTTTCCAGTGATTGCACGTTGGCCAATAGAACGGATGGTAGAGGCGGTTTACCCACTCGCCGAAGAATTCTCACAAGGCACCCCGACCTCCGCCCCCTGTATTTCTTATGAAGCAGTCCCTCAACTCCCTGCCTGAAGGAAAGACCTGCCTAAGGGACGACTATACACACTACTGGAGGCCTGTGGATAAGCCAGCAGTTATCAGCCAGTAGGGCTGAGCGATTAACCGAAATGTCGGTTATCTTTCGTTTTTTTTAAAAACTAATTGACTTGCGCCGGTTCAGTTATTTGAAATTCCATTTCGTTCTGTTTTTGTCTGTGAGCTCAATGCGCACATTGTGCTGCAGTTTCTCTAGAGATACATCAGATCATGCCTGAACTGTGCGATGTAGTAGGGAGTTTCCAACATGCCAATGTTCTACATAGTTTAGCGTTGAAAACGTGATAATTAACTACAGTGATCATGATCCAATCCGCGGCTACTTGTCCGGTCTGTGTTTCTTTTACGCCTGCTACGTAAGGTACCGAAGAATGCACGGTCAAGGAGAGCAGTTTCTTCGAGGTATTTCTTCGCTATCTGAAAATACATCTACAGTGGGGGGAAAAAGTATTTGATCCCCTGCTGATTTTGTACGTTTGCCCACTGACAAAGACATGATCAGTCTATAATTTTAATGGTAGGTTTATTTGAACAGTGAGAGACAGAATAACCCCACCAAAAAATTCAGAAAAACGCATGTCAAAAATGTTACAAATTGATTTGCATTTTAATGAGGGAAATAAGTATTTGACCCCTCTGCAAAACATGACTTAGTACTTGGTGGCAAAACCCTTGTTGGCAATCACAGAGGTCAGACGTTTCTTGTAGTTGGCCACCAGGTTTGCACACATCTCAGGAGGGATTTTGTCCCACTCCTCTTTGCAGATCTTCTTCAAGTCATTAAGGTTTCGAGGCTGACGTTTGGCAACTCGAACCTTCAGCTCCCTCCACAGATTTTCTATGGGATTAAGGTCTGTAGACTGGCTAGGCCACTCCAGGACCTTAATGTGCTTCTTCTTGAGCCACTCCTTTGTTGCCTTGGCCATGTGTTTTGGGTCATTGCCATGCTGGAATACCCATCCACGACCCATTTTCAATGCACTGGCTGAGGGAAGGAGGTTCTCACCCAAGATTTGATGGTACATGGCCCTGTCCATCATCCCTTTGATGCGGTGAAGTTGTCCTGTCCCCTTAGCAGAAAAACACCCCCAAAGCATAATGTTTCCACCTCCATGGTTGACGGTGGGGATGGTGTTCTTGGGGTCATAGGCAGCATTCCTCCTCCTCCAAACACGGCGAGTTGAGTTGATGCCAAAGAGCTCGATTTTGGTCTCATTTGACCACAACACTTTCACCCAGTTCTCCTCTGAATCATTCAGATGTTCATTGGCAAACTTCAGACGGGCCTGTATATGTGCTTTCTTGAGCAGGGGGACCTTGCGGGCGCTGCAGGATTTCAGTCCTTCACGGCGGAGTGTGTTACCAGTTGTTTTCTTGGTGACTATGGTCCCAGCTGCCTTGAGATCATTGACAAGATCCTCCCGTGTAGTTCTGGGCTGATTCCTCACCGTTCTCATGATCATTGCAACTCCACAAGGTGAGATCTTGCATGGAGCCCCAGGCCGAGGGAGATTGACAGTTCTTTTGTGTTTCTTCCATTTGCGAATAATCGCACCAACTGTTGTCACCTTCTCACCAAGCTGCTTGGCGATGGTCTTGTAGCCCATTCCAGCCTTGTGTAGCTCTACAATCTTGTCCCTGACATCCTTGGAGAGCTCTTTGGTCTTGGCCATGTTGGAGAGTTTGGAATCTGATTGATTGATTGCTTCTGTGGACACGTGTCTTTTATACAGGTAACAAACTGAGATTAGGAGCACTCCCTTTAAGAGTGTGCTCCTAATCTCAGCTCGTTACCTGTATAAAAGACACCTGGGAGCCAGAAATCTTTCTGATTGAGAGGTGGTCAAATACTTATTTCCCTCATTAAAATGCAAATCAATTTATAACATTTTTGACATGCGTTTTTCTGGATGTTTTTGTTGTTATTCTGTCTCTCACTGTTCAAATAAACCTACCATTAAAATTATAGACTGATCATTTCTTTGTCAGTGGGCAAACGTACAAAATCAGCAGGGGAACAAATACTTTTTTCCCTCACTGTAAGTGATTGAGAGTTGGTATTCAGTATTCATTCATAAAAGTATGCCTTATTTACTACTACAATAGTGATTTTGTCAAATTGCAAAGACAGCAGCTCTATGGAGATGATATGACGACCTGAATGAAATAATAAAGTCATCAAATAAAACAAATGCAATATACACAAGAACTGAAATATTTTATTGAAATAAAGTAATGTGAATAACTGATGGCTAATAAGTGATAAGCAGTATTTTGGCAGTCGCTACCATCATGGGACTTTTATTCATGGTTTTATTCTGTGTTACGGCATTCAACCCACATAATGCATAGTGCATTTCATGTTTAAAAAATATAATCGAAACCGAAATCAAAACGACCTCAAAAAGCACTAATCGCTCAGCACTATCAGCCAGCGTATCTTACTGGACTGAGAAAATGGACAAAATACTTTTTGGAAGCCTGCGAAATATCTAGTATCATCGATCTATAAATGGCCCTGGCCCCATCACACTTCCCTGAGGTACTCCATAGCTGATATGTGATATTCTAATAGATCTGTCTGTTTTGTCTTCCTGTAGGGGTTCCTGGAGTGGCTGCTGGGGAGGAGGAGGGGGACCTGGGAGAGTTCAGGAAGAAGCTAGTGTGTTTCCTGGAGGTCTCTACCAGCTACGAACCAGGACGACTCATCTCCGACTTCCCCTTCGATGGTGAGGAGACCAGAAGGCTATAGTAGAGACTGTAAACTATTGTGGGGACTTTAGAGGTGTTTCCTGGAGGTCTCTACCAGCTACGAACCAGAACGACTCATCTCTGACTTGAGAATGGGATGGTTGTGGGTAGATTCAACAGTTATTGTGCTTCCTCCTGACTGGTTGTACTTCCAGTGATCGTATGCAGTCCTTTTTTTACTTTTTTAGTTTTATTATTATTATTTATTTTTTACTTCTTTAGTTGAAAGTACTGGATATTGGATAAGAGAGTTTGTTTGGTACTCTAGCCTGGGTCCCAGATCTGTTTGTGCTGTCTTGCCAATTCCTATGGCTAATGGCTGTATGCTAGCCTCCGTGAATGTGTGTTCACCATGCCACTAGGTTGAAGACGACAAAGGTTAAGACACGAGGATTGTGATATCCCAGAGCTCTTTGCATGAATGAGGAAGAATTCGAAACAATGGGACCAGCGATGCTAGTTAGCAACGACGCTGGTCTCATTTAATCTGTTTTTTTAAAAGCTTCCGCATGGAATCATAACTTGTCCTAACCTGGGTATATTCAACCTAATGGCATGGTGACCACACATTCACGGAGGCTAGCACACAGCCTCAGCCGTGTCGTTTGTCTGTGTCAGGTCTTCTGGAGGAGCGTGCCCTTCTGCTGGGTCGGATGGGGAAACATGAACAGGCCCTCTTCATCTACGTACACGTCCTGAAGGACACGCACATGGCCAAGGAGTGAGTAGTACTATACACACACACACACACACACACACACATGGCCAAGGAGTGAGTAGTACTATACACACACACACACACACACACACACACACACGCGCGCACGGATAGTTAGCTGACGAAGGTTTAGCCTCTTCCCCTCTGAAGTCTACTGAGAATCTGTGCCGGCAGGAAAAAAATAGCCTTTTTCATTAGACACCAAACATGGTGACTTGGTGGGGGCTGGGTTGGGCTGGGGAAAGGGGAAGGGATGACACCAAACATGGTGACTTGGTGGGGGCTGGGTTGGGCTGGGGAAAGGGGAAGGGATGACACCAAACATGGTGACTTGGTGGGGGCTGGGTTGGGCTGGGGAAAGGGGAAGGAATTTAACACTTGCTCATGCATCATGTGACACCAAATAATACTGGGACCATTTGAACACTATTGCATGTTCAGCAGATGATAATAATAATATAATAATATGCGATTTAGCAGACGCTTTTATCCAAAGCGACTTACAGTCATGTGTGCATACATTTTTGTGTATGGGGATCGAACCCACTACCTTGGCGTTACAAGCCCCGTGCTCTACCAGCTGAGCTACAGAGGACCTCCTACTCGTTCTATAGTACAGTCTTTCTTATTTTCCAGTATTTTTTGTACTTTATTTTATTATTTTATAAGACTACAACAAGAGTTTAAGAAGGAAAAAAAATACAATTGTACAAAAAATAAATAGAAGAACTAAAGTGATTTGTGGATACATAGCTCTGATCAAACCCTTTTAGTCTTCAGACATTTATCTTTACATATTTGCATCCCTAACCGTATGTCTTTCTTTATTAATAATTATTATAAGTTGTACATATTTAGTTAACACTGTGATTTATATTGAGACAAACAAACAAATGTTTCGATTCCTACCTGTTATCGTTCTATCTCAATAAACACTGGGCCCAATATGAAAGTTAAGGGTTTAATGCCAGGGAACCGTGTTACCGGAATTTCCTGCCCAAACCCACTCCCTTTTCCCAGGATGAATAATTGCGAGAAACCGGTAAAACATAATAAACAGCGTGACGTGAAATGGAACTGTTCAATTATATGCAATGTCTAAATCTGTCTTCATATTTACTATGTACCGTATCTACTCAGGGTGTGTTGTTGTAGCCTGCTGTTAAGGTGTACTGTTAGCTAGCTAGCTAACGTTAGCTGGCAGGCTAGTTAGCTAACGTTACGTGTATGATCTGTGTAGTAATATTATTTGTATCTCAGAGCCATTTGCATTGCTAGTTATAGCCTAATGTTAGCTAGCTAACATTGAACCTAGTTGGTTAGCTACCTGCAGATTCATGCAGGGTAGTAACGTTATGAGTTGGGATTATGGTTCATTGTTTAGCTAGCTAGCTACATGTCTAAACAAAAAACTCCACTATGCAAGTAACTAATTCAATAGAATGTTTATGATGTCACTGCGACACCTGTCGATAGACATAGCTGGCAGAATAACTGACAAATTTACAAACGCTCAACACCAGTTGAATATGGCCGGTGTCAGTAAATGTTGGCAAAAAAAATGTTGCCAGTTGGTACTTGAAAAGTACTTGAATTAAAATGAGAGGATAACAGAAAATGATAAAATATGTTAAAATGAAAAATATTAGAAAAATGTATTAGTCTTGTGAATGAATTTCCAGGTAGACTACAGAGTTTTATTTCCTGACGTGTGTCATGCTCTGGTTGCCAGGCGAGCTCGCACATTCCACCCATAATAAATCTTGTTTCTTGTAGTTACTTTTTTCTCAACTTGTTTATATTACTTTCTAGTACGTCAAGCTAGCTAACAGAGTAGCTATAGCTAACTAGCCAGCTAGCTTTGTAGCCATGGATTGTGCACCTTCCATTGTTTTAGCTAAGAAGCTAGCTGGTTGATGTTTTCCTTTTGTAACCAGAGCGGATGAAAGCAACATTTCACCTCCACGAATGCTGTTTACATTGATATCCATACTGAATGAAGCAGTTAAGGGACCTCATGAGCACCCTTAACTTTTTTCATTTAATTTAAGGGGGAAATTCACCTTTTAAAATGTTTTGTGCAACTGACTTTAAAGTTAAGGAAACTTTTAAGGGAAAAGATAAGGGGGAAATTAACTTAATGTGTTTTTATGCAAGCCGGCCCTTTACTTTACAGAGAGTAGTGAGACAGATAGGGGTCCCCTGAGAGAAACCTATCGAGATAGGGGTCCCCTGAGAGAAACCTATCAAGATAGGGGTCCCCTGAGAGAAACCTATCGAACACATTAATAACTAGTTTTTCTTCATAAGGGTATAGAATACGACATTTTAGAGTCTCCTAATGGCCTTTTTTACACAGTCAGAATTCCCTTTCGTCTTAAGTGTTTGGACAGCCTTTGGGACATAACATTTTGTGGAATATAAAGACCATTTAAATATAAAGACAATTTTATGTTATCATATGCACTGAACAAAAATATAAGTTTTATATAAGGAAATCAGTCAACATCATCAGTCCTGACTTACCACTCATGTATGTAGTAAATAAGTCGTGAAACACGTATTCTAGAGGAGAACTTGTAAGGTAGTGATGAATAGTAAGTAATATTTTTTTACGAGTTTTGTCGCACGGCCGTTGAAGAGGAGTGGGACAACATTCCACAGGCCACAATCAACAGCCTGATCAACTCTATGCGAAGGAGATGTGTCGCGCTGCATGAGGTGGTCACACCAGAAACTGACTGATTTTCTGATCCATGCCCTTACCTTTTTTTTTAAAGGTATCTGTGACCAACAGATGCATATCTGTGTTCCCAGTCATGTGAAATCCATAGATTAGGGCCTAATGAATTTATTTCAATCGACTGATTTCCTTTTATGAACTGTAACTCAGTAAAGTCTTTGAAATTGTTGCATTGATATTTTTGTTCAGTCCAAAATTGCTTTTTAATTCTGTCAAGGAAATAAATGTATTTCCTATGCCTTTAGTTTTCCATGTGGACCAATTTATCTGTGAATTGTGAAAAGCTATCCAAGGATTGTTCCACAGGGGTGTGTTTTCAGGGAGTGATATTGGTTCTTGTAGAATACATTTCATTTTCTCCCATGTTGTTATAGGGTTCTTAACATTGAAGTTGGTAATGTTGAAAATCGACAAATTAAAATATTCTGGGGATGACTATGTACCCATTGTTCCTCTTTAGTGCAGTTAACTAAATGTCACAAGTAAAAGCCTTGGGTGGCGAGTTGATACAATTCCAAGTCTGGAAGTTTTATTTGCCCAAAGTGGGCAGTTCTTAAGCTCTCTTCAAACACTTCTCTGCCCAGGATGGTGTTTCCTGCTGAACTCTTCCCAGCTCTCCCTGTACCCCAGCAGCACAATCCTCAGCTCTTGAGAGTTGGAGGGAGTCTTCTGGCAGAGAGACTGAGGGAAAGAGACCTGTTATCCATTTCTAATTGTTTCATTCATTGATTGTCAACTGATCAAAGTCAGTAGTACCTCCAGGTGCCTTAGCTGACTCACCTCACCTTCCATGGCTAAAGCTCAATACACAGAGAGACTCCGTTTATCTTTCCTATATTCCATGCAGCATCTCTCCTCGCCTCCTCATAAATACACACTGGAGAAGGTCAGAGGGCAGGGACCTCGGGCTCGATTGAGTAGGAGATAGGATATGAGGAACGGCAGAAAGACCTTTAGATTCAGGGACTGTTATGTTGTGGTTTGCAACTATTGCTATTGCAGTTCCTCGTGGGGCCACAGTGGGAAGAAAAAAAAGACAAGTGTTGCTTTTTAAAGGAGCCTATAAGAATGAATAACATTTAGGTGTTACCTTGATGTTTGTAGGCCAACAGTATTCACACAATGCGACAGCTCCTTAGCTTTGATTTGTCAAATAATAATCTTAAAAGTTGAGGCGCTTACCAGAATGTGAGGTTACATTCCTACATTAAACTAGAGGACTGCCAGATTTGAACCCTGTTGTCTGTCGTTACAAATGAAAGTATAATACTTAGTTGTTATGAACCAAACAGTTTTTAGAAAGGTGGCTTGAAAACATTTGCTTAGTATCAGAAAGATATCAAAGAAAATAAACAAAACAAAAAACTTCACGCTGCTGGTGAGGGAATGAAAGTTAGAGACTGCGTTCCTTTTTTTTTTGTTTCTGGGGAGTGGCAGTTGTTATGCCAACGCGTAAGCCCCAATAACACAGGACTGCTCAGTGATGTTTATAGCAGATAATACACCAGAGCAAAACATATATACGTTTGCATATGTTCTTGAAGTTTTGAGAAATGGTTTTTATCCTGTTAAATAATATTTAAATAAGTATTTTAAAGGCCCAGTGCAGACAGAATCTAGATTTCCCTGTGTTTTAATATAGGGTTCCCAATATCCCTAGGGTTCCCAATATCCCTAGGGTTCCCAATATCCCTAGGGTTCCCAATATCCCTAGGGTTCCCAGAATTCATGTTTTGAGGATTCCGTATTTTCTGCTTATTCCCTCCTGTTCCGGGAATCTTCCAACTGGGATTTCTGGAAAAACCTGTGCATTTTGGGAAAGTTGCAGGAATTTGACAACCCTATCAATTAGTTAGTAGGACATCAGCCTGTCTCCCACTAAAACAACCCACCAGCCAGAAACAACAACATGCTGATTCAAAAAACCTCTTTCCAAATAAGAAACGTAGATGTTTTTAAATTATCTAATTTCTCTCCAGGCCTTGTCTATGCTTTGCTGAGATTATTGTCATTTTATAATGCTGCCATTTTCTGTTTCTCTCCCCTCAGGTACTGTCACCGGCATTATGACCAAGACACAGACAGAAACAAAGATGTGAGTAACTCCCTCTGATTGACACGCGTTGAACTTGTACAGCTAGGAAGTATTACATGCAACTCTATGGTAAACCTCTATATCTGGTAATCCAGTGTTATTCTAGTACAGGGTCTACCTGTCTCTATGGTAAACCTCTATATCTGGTAATCCAGTGTTATTCTAGTACAGGGTCTACCTGTCTCTATGGTAAACCTCTATATCTGGTAATCCAGTGTTATTCTAGTACAGGGTCTACCTGTCTCTTAACCCCATGTTGTTGTTATACAGGTCTACCTGTCTCTGCTGCGCATGTACCTGTCCCCTCCTGATGTCCACTGCCTTGGCCCAATCAAAATGGAGCTGTCGGCGCCACAGGCCAATCTAAAGGCTGCTCTACAGGTGCTGGAGCTGCACCACAGCCAGCTGAATACCACTAAGGTAGGCTGCACCACAGCCAGCTGAATACCGCTAAGGTAGGCTGCACCACAGCCAGCTGAATACCACTAAGGTAGGCTGCACCACAGCCATCTGAATACCACTAAGGTAGGCTGCACCACAGCCAGCTGAATACCACTAAGGTAGGCTGCACCACAGCCATCTGAATACCACTAAGGTAGGCTGCACCACATCCAGCTGAATACCACTAAGGTAGGCTGCACCACATCCAGCTGAATACCACTAAGGTAGGCTGCACCACAGCCAGCTGAATACCACTAAGGTAGGCTGCACCACAGCCAGCTGAATACCACTAAGGTAGGCTGCACCACAGCCAGCTGAATACCACTAAGGTAGGCTGCACCACAGCCAGCTGAATACCACTAAGGTAGGCTGCACCACAGCCAGCTGAATACCACTAATGTAGGCTGCTGAATACCACTAAGGTAGGCTGCACCACAGCCAGCTGAATACCACTAAGGTAGGCTGCTGAATACCACTAAGGTAGGCTGCACCACAGCCAGCTGAATACCACTAAGGTAGGCTGCACCACAGCCAGCTGAATACCGCCAACACAGGTGGAACAATGAGACAGATATTTCACTGGATGTTTAAATGTGAAGCATTCGCTTTCCGTTTCCACTCGCTACCAAATATGGAACGAGATGGATTTTGGCCGACATTCTGCAAATGTTCTTATCGATGAAACATTTGATCTCAAAACAGTTCTCTGTTCCCAAAACTAGAATATGTTATGAACAGAGTGGACTACGGTTTGTAAACTTTACCCTTTGCCATAGTTTTTAAAAATTGCGTTGTTTAGAAGGAGTGCAAAGGTGAATTGATTTATTGCACACGCACACTTCACAGATTAGGCGTTCCCTAACGGAAAAATGCTCAGGATGCTAGAACGCGCCAATAGGATCTCGCTAGCTCGTGCTTGGCTCTGCCCCCCTCCTTGCTTCTTCTGCCCACTATGGCTCATTTGTTCCCATTGGAAACGACAGGCTGTTGTCTGTCTTGGTTTAGTTATAAAGATCTTTGCCACCAAGGTGAGGAGAAGGCTGTCTGTCACTGTATGTATGTGGTGTTGGGCAGCACCAGTGATCAGAGAGATTCTGGGCTCTGAATTGTGGGTTTATGAACAGGTTTCTATAACCTGTACAGTGGAGCTGCTCTCTGCTCTCCCATATTGAGTTTTAATGTGGCTCTGCTTTCATTTCCCCTGGCTCAGCTCCCAGCAAAGAGAGAGAGAGAGCACAGAGAGAGGGAGGGTGGGAGGGAGCACAGAGAGAACAGAGGGAGGGAGGGAGAGAACAGAGGGAGGGAGGGAGAGAAGAGGGAGGGAGAGAACAGAGGGGGGGAGGGAGGGAGAGAACAGAGGGGGAGAGGGAGGGAGAGAACAGAGGGAGGGAGGGAGAGAGGGAGAGAACAGAAGGAGGGAGGGAGAGAACAGAAGGAGGGAGGGAGAGAACAGAAGGAGGGAGGGAGAGAACAGAAGGAGGGAGGGAGAGAACAGAGGGAGAGAGGGAGAGAACAGAGGGAGGGAGGGAGAGAACAGAGGGGGGGAGGGAGGGAGGGAGGGAGGGAGGGAGGGAGGGAGGGAGGGAGAGAACAGAGGGAGGGAGAGAACAGAAGGAGGGAGGGAGGGAGGGAGGGAGAGAACAGAGGGAGGGAGGGAGGGAGAGAACAGAGGGAGGGAGGGAGAGAACAGAAGGAGGGAGGGAGAGAACAGAGGGAGGGAGGGAGGGAGGGAGGGAGGGAGGGAGGGAGGGAGGGAGGGAGGGAGAGAACAGAGGGAGGGAGGGAGGGAGAGAACAGAGGGAGGGGAGGGAG
>CM062497.1:3014788-3218425 GCA_031479575.1 Coregonus ussuriensis
TAGATAGATAATAGACCTAGGGGGAAAGATAGATACTAGTCCTAGGGAGAAAGATAGATACTAGATAGATAATAGACCTAGGGGGAAAGATAGATACTAAACCTAGGGAGAAAGATATATACTAGATCGATACTAGACCTATGGGGGAAGATAGATACTAGATAGATACTAGACCTATGGGGAAAGATGGATACTAGACCTAGGGGAAAAGATGGATACTAGACCTAGGGGGAAAGATAGATACTAGACCTAGGGAGAAAGATAGATACTAGATAGATACTAGACCTAGGGGGAATGATAGATACTAGACCTAGGGAGAAAGATATATACTAGATAGATACTAGAACTAGGGGGAAAGATAGATACTAGACCTAGGGGGAAAGATGGATACTAGACCTAGGGAGAAAGATAGATACTAGACCTATGGGGAAAGATAGATACTAGACCTAGGGAGAAAGATAGATACTAGATAGATAATAGACCTAGGGGGAAAGATATATACTAGACCTAGGGAGAAAGATAGATACTAGATAGATACTAGACCTAGGGGGAATGATAGATACTAGACCTAGGGAGAAAGATATATACTAGATAGATACTAGACCTAGGGGGGAAGATAGATACTAGACCTAGGGGGAAAGATGGATACTAGACCTAGGGAGAAAGATAGATACTAGACCTATGGGGAAAGATAGATACTAGACCTAGGGAGAAAGATAGATACTAGATAGATAATAGACCTAGGGGGAAAGATATATACTAGACCTAGGGAGAAAGATATATACTAGATAGATACTAGACCTAGGGCGAAAGATACATTTACATTTACATTTTAGTCATTTAGCAGACGCTCTTATCCAGAGCGACTTAAAGGAGCAATTAGGGTTAAGTGCCTTGCTCAAGGGCACATCGACAGATTTTTCACCTAGTCGGCTCGGGGATTAGAATCTAGGGGGAAAGATATATACTAGATAGATACTAGACCTAGGGGGAAAGATAGATACTAGACCTAGGGAGAAAGATAGATACTAGATGGATACTAGATCTAGGGAGAAAGATAGATACTAGATAGATACTAGACCTAGGGGGGAAGATAGATACTAGATAGATAGTAGACCTAGGGGGGAAGATAGATACTAGACCTAGGGAGAAAGATAGATACTAGATAGATACTAGACCTAGGGGGATAGATAGATACTAGACCTAGGGAGAAAGATAGATACTAGACCTATGGGGAAAGATAGATACTAGACCTAGGGGGAAAGATATATACTAGATAGATACTAGACCTAGGGGGAAAGATGGATACTAGACCTAGGGAGAAAGATAGATACTAGATAGATACCAGACCTAGGGGGAAAGATAGATACTAGATATATTCTAGACCTAGGGGGAAAGATAGATACTAGACCTAGGGAGAAAGATAGATACTAGACCTATGGGGAAAGATAGATACTAGACCTAGGGAGAAAGATAGATACTAGATAGATACTAGACCTAGGGGGAAATATGGATACTAGACCTAGGGGGAAAGATGGATACTAGACCTAGGGGGAAAGATAGATACTAGATCTATGGGGAAAGATAGATACTAGATAGATAATAGACCTAGGGGGAAAGACAGATACTAGACCTAGGGGGAAAGATATATACTAGACCTAGGGAGAAAGATATATACTAGATAGATACTAGACCTAGGGCGAAAGATAGATACTAGATCTAGGGAGAAAGATAGATACTAGACCTAGGGGGAAAGATAGATACTAGACCTAGGGGGAAAGATAGATACTAGACCTAGGGGGAAAGATGGATACTAGACCTAGGGGGAAAGATGGATACTAGATAGATACTAGATAGATACTAGACCTAGGGGGAAATATATATACTAGACCTAGGAGGAAAGATAGATACTAGACCTATGGGGAAAGATAGATACTAGACCTAGCTGGAAAGATAGATCCTAGATAGATACTAGACCTAGGGAGAAAGATAGATCCTAGATAGATACTAGACCTAGGGGGAAAGATATATACTAGATAGATATTAGACCTAGGGGGAAAGATAGATACTAGACCTAGGGGGAAAGATAGATACTAGACCTAGGGGGAAAGATGGATACTAGACCTAGGGGGAAAGATAGATACTAGATAGATACTAGACCTAGGGGGAAAGATAGATACTAGACCTAGGGAGAAAGACAGATACTAGACCTAGGGGGAAAGATAGATACTAGACCTATGGAGCAAGATAAATACTAGATAGATACTAGACCTAGGGGGAAAGATAGATGCTAGACCTAGGGAGAAAGATATATACTAGATAGATACTAGAACTGGGGGGAAAGATAGATACTAGACCTAGGGAGAAAGATAGATCCTAGATAGATACTAGACCTAGGGGGAAAGATGGATACTAGACCTAGGGGGAAAGATAGATACTAGACCTAGGGAGAAAGATAGATACTAGATAGATACTAGACCTAGGGAGAAAGATAGATACTAGATAGATACTAGACCTAGGGGGAAAGATAGTTACTAGATAGATACTAAACCTAGGGGGAAAGATAGATACTAGACCTAGGGAGAAAGATAGATACTAGATAGATACTAGACCTAGGGAGAAAGATAGATACTAGACCTAGGGAGAAAGATAGATACTAGATAGATACTAGACCTAGGGAGAAAGATAGATACTAGATAGATACTAGACCTAGGGGGAAAGATAGATACTAGACCTAGGGAGAAAGATAGATACTAGATAGATACTAGACCTAGGGAGAAAGATAGACTCTAGATAGATACTAGACCTAGGGGGAAAGATATACACTAGATAGATACTAAACCTAGGGGGAAAGATAGATACTAAACCTAGGGGGAAAGATAGATACTAGACCTAGGGGGAAAGATAAATACTAGACCTAGGGGGAAAGATATACACTAGACCTAGGGGGTTTTTGAGCAGCTCTGAAGATCTCCTCAGTGGGGTTTTCTCAGAACCTTACATGACTGATAACCTAGGAGATTTAGGAAGAGTAGAAGGCATGTGTGAACTGACTTTCACTACTTATTACAGCAGGGTTCCCCAACTGGCATCCCACATGCTTTTAATACGCAGGTTTCCCCAACTGGCAACCCACATGCTTTTAATACGCAGGTTTCCCCAACTGGCAGCCCACATGCTTTTAATACGCAGGTTTCCCCAACTGGCAACCCACATGCTTTTAATACAGCAGGGTTCCCCAACTGGCAGCCCACATGCTTTTAATACGCAGGTTTCCCCAACTGGCAACCCACATGCTTTTAATACAGCAGGGTTCCCCAACTGGCAGCCCACATGCTTTTAATAAGCAGGGTTCCCCAACTGGCAACCCACATGCTTTTAATACAGCAGGGTTTCCCAACTGGCAACCCACATGCTTTTTATACAGCAGGGTTCCCCAACTGGCAACCCACATGCTTTTTATACAGCAGGGTTCCCCAACTGGCAGCCCACATGCTTTTAATACAGCAGGGTTCCCCAACTGGCAGCCCACATGCTTTTAATACAGCAGGGTTCCCCAACTGGCAACCCACATGCTTTTAATACAGCAGGGTTCCCCAACTGGCAGCCCACATGCTTTTAATACAGCAGGGTTCCCCAACTGGCAGCCCACATGCTTTTAATACAGCAGGGTTCCCCAACTGGCAACCCACATGCTTTTAATACAGCAGGGTTCCCCAACTGGCAACCCACATGCTTTTAATACAGCAGGGTTCCCCAACTGGCAACCCACATGCTTTTAATACAGCAGGGTTCCCCAACTGGCAGCCCACATGCTTTTAATACAGCAGGGTTCCCAACTGGCAGCCCACATGCTTTTAATACAGCAGGGTTCTCCAACTGGCAACCCACATGCTTTTATTTGAGCAAAACATTTTGATTTGATTTATTTTTTTGTGAATTTCTATTGTTGGACATAAAAGACTGTAAAAACAGCAGGAAATCAGCTCCAAGGGATTTACATTTTGGAAATCTGTTCCCAAGTATTCCCACGCATAATAGAGAGACTGAAGTCATGGTGAAACTGAAGTCATGGTGAAACTGAAGTCATGGTGAAACTGAAGTCATGGTGAAACTGAAGTCATGGTGAAACTGAAGTCATGGTGAAACTAAAGTCATGGTGATAATGTCTGTTGATAAATTCCATTCACACTCCCCTTCAATAATCACAATGCACTTCTGTTATTAACCTTAAGTTAAATCCTACCTTACAGACACCGTCCACACAGACACACAGACACACAGACACTAGTGCTGAGCGATTAACCAAAGTGTCGGTTATTTTTCGTTTTTTAAACAACTAATTGACTGACTTCGGTTCAATTATTTGAATTCCATTTAATGTTATTTATTTTCTGTGAGCCCAATGCGCACTATGCACAGTTTCTCTAGAGATAAGTCAGATCCAGCCTGAACTGTGCGATGTAGTAGGGTGTTCTAAAAGAGTTTAGCGTGTAAAACGTGGTAATTAACTACAATGACGATAATACATCTACTTGTCCAGTCTGTGTGTCTTTTACGCCTGCTACGGAAGAGAGAAGAATGTGCAATCGTGAGGTGATATAGAGAGCAGCCGTTTCTTCGAGGTGTCTCTACCTGAAAATACATGATCTAAGTGATTGATAGTTGGTATTCAGCAGTCATTAAAGTATGCCTTATTTACTTTGAAGAACCACTAAAATAGTGATTTAGTCAGACAGCGTAGGCAGCATTAATAGTTTCATTCTGTGTCATTAAAGCACTCAACCCACATTCCACATAGTTAAAAATATTATTAAAAATAATAAATCAAAACCGAAAACCATAATTATTTTGAACCGAAAACCTAACCGACCACACACACACACAAAGCCTACCTTACAGACCCCATCCACACACACGTCTTTCCTCCCGGGGTGGCAGGGTGTACCGTCAACCACAGCTGTCTTGTGACGGTAGAAGAAGTTCTCTCCCCTGGGTATACAGTTCAGCTCACAAGGGTTATCCGCTGGTGGGGGTGAGAGACAGACACACAGGGTGAGAGACAGACACACACAGGGTGAGAGACAGACACACAGGGTGAGAGACAGACACACAGGGTGAGAGACAGACACACAGGGTGAGAGACAGACACACACAGGGTGAGAGACAGACACTCACAGGGTGAGAGACAGACACACACAGGGTGAGAAACAGACACACACAGGGTGAGAGACAGACAATCACAGGGTGAGAGACAGACACACACAGGGTGAGAGACAGACACACACAGGGTGAGAGACAGACACACACAGGGTGAGAGACAGACACACAGGGTGAGAGACAGACACACACAGGGTGAGAGACAGACACACAAGGTGAGAGACAGACACACAGGGTTAGACACAGACACACAGGGTGAGAGACAGACACACACAGGGTGAGAGTAAGACACACACAGGGTGAGAGACAGACACACAGGGTGAGAGACAGACACACACAGGGTGAGAGACAGACAGACACAGGGTGAGAGACAGACACACACAGGGTGAGAGACAGACACACACAGGGTGAGAGACAGACACACAGGGTGAAAGACAGACACACAGGGTGAGAGACAGACACACACAGGGTGAGAGACAGACACACACAGGGTGAGAGACAGACACACAGGGTGAGAGACAGACACACAGGGTGAGAGACAGACACACACAGGGTGAGAGACAGACACACACAGGGTGAGAGACAGACACACACAGGGTGAGAGACAGACACACACAGGGTGAGAGACAGACACACAGGGTGAGAGACAGACACACAGGGTGAGAGACAGACACACAGGGTGAGAGACAGACACACACATGGTGAGAGACAGACACACAGGGTGAGAGACAGACACACAGGGTGAGAGACAGACACACAGGGTGAGAGACAGACACACACAGGGTGAGAGACAGACACACACAGGGTGAGAGACAGACACACACAGGGTGAGAGACAGACACACAGGGTGAGAGACAGACACACAGGGTGAGAGACAGACACACACATGGTGAGAGACAGACACACAGGGTGAGAGACAGACACACAGGGTGAGAGACAGACACACAGGGTGAGAGACAGACACACAGGGTGAGAGTAAGACACACACAGGGTAGGAGTAAGACACACACAGGGTGAGAGACAGACACACAGGGTGAGAGACAGACACACACAGGGTGAGAGACAGACACACACAGGGTGAGAGACAGACACACACAGGGTGAGAGACAGACACACACAGGGTGAAAGACAGACACACAGGGTGAGAGACAGACACACACAGGGTGAGAGACAGACACACACGGGGTGAGAGACAGACACACAGGGTGAGAGACAGACACACACAGGGTGAGAGACAGACACACACAGGGTGAGAGACAGACACACAGGGTGAGAGACAGACACACAGGGTGAAAGACAGACACACAGGGTGAGAGACAGACACACACAGGGTGAGAGACAGACACACACAGGGTGAGAGACAGACACACAGGGTGAGAGACAGACACACAGGGTGAGAGACAGACACACAGGGTGAGAGACAGACACACACAGGGTGAGAGACAGACACACAGGGTGAGAGACAGACACACAGGGTGAGAGACAGACACACAGGGTGAGAGACAGACACACACAGGGTGAGAGACAGACACACAGGGTGAAAGACAGACACACAGGGTGAGAGACAGACACACACAGGGTGAGAGACAGACACACACAGGGTGAGAGACAGACACACAGGGTGAGAGACAGACACACAGGGTGAGAGACAGACACACAGGGTGAGAGACAGACACACACAGGGTGAGAGACAGACACACACAGGGTGAGAGACAGACACACACAGGGTGAGAGACAGACACACAGGGTGAGAGACAGACACACAGGGTGAGAGACAGACACACAGGGTGAGAGACAGACACACACATGGTGAGAGACAGACACACAGGGTGAGAGACAGACACACAGGGTGAGAGACAGACACACAGGGTGAGAGACAGACACACACAGGGTGAGAGACAGACACACAGGGTGAGAGACAGACACACAGGGTGAGAGACAGACACACAGGGTGAGAGACAGACACACAGGGTGAGAGACAGACACACAGGGTGAGAGACAGACACACAGGGTGAGAGACAGACACACACAGGGTGAGAGTAAGACACACACAGGGTGAGAGACAGACACACAGGGTGAGAGACAGACACACAGGGTGAGAGACAGACACACACAGGGTGAGAGACAGACACACACAGGGTGAGAGACAGACACACACAGGGTGAAAGACAGACACACAGGGTGAGAGACAGACACACACAGGGTGAGAGACAGACACACACAGGGTGAGAGACAGACACACAGGGTGAGAGACAGACACACAGGGTGAGAGACAGACACACACAGGGTGAGAGACAGACACACACAGGGTGAGAGACAGACACACAGGGTGAGAGACAGACACACAGGGTGAAAGACAGACACACAGGGTGAGAGACAGACACACACAGGGTGAGAGACAGACACACACAGGGTGAGAGACAGACACACAGGGTGAGAGACAGACACACAGGGTGAGAGACAGACACACAGGGTGAGAGACAGACACACAGGGTGAGAGACAGACACACACAGGGTGAGAGACAGACACACACAGGGTGAGAGACAGACACACACAGGGTGAGAGACAGACACACAGGGTGAGAGACAGACACACAGGGTGAGAGACAGACACACAGGGTGAGAGACAGACACACAGGGTGAGAGACAGACACACACATGGTGAGAGACAGACACACACAGGGTGAGAGACAGACACACACAGGGTGAGAGACAGACACACAGGGTGAGATACAGACACACAGGGTGAGAGACAGACACACAGGGTGAGAGACAGACACAAAGGGTGAGAGACAGACACACAGGGTGAGAGACAGACACACACAGGGTGAGAGACAGACACACAGGGTGAGAGACAGACACACAGGGTGAGAGACAGACACATAGGGTGAGAGACAGACACACACAGGGTGAGAGACAGACACACAGGGTGAGAGACAGACACACAGGGTGAGAGACAGACACACAGGGTGAGAGACAGACACATTTCTTTGACCTTTTCTCATCAGTAGTAGTCATACCTTTACCAGTAATATATTTAAATGGCCCACCTCTTTAAGGAATACCTGGGATAGTATAAAAGTCATCCTTCTACCCCCCCCCCCCCCCCACAAAAAAATAATAATAATAATATATATAAAACAAATGAAAATAAAAATATACTATAAAATAAAATATATTAAAAAATTAATTTGAAAGTGGTTGTCCCACTGGCTATCATAAGGTGAATGCACCAATTTGTAAGTCGCTCTGTAAATGTCTGCTGAACATTGTTGTTCAGTTCACTGTATTCCAAGTCAACACACTTACAGTATACAGTCATTACCAAACCTTATACCCCTAATTAGAGTATACAGTCATTACCAAACCTTATACCCCTAATTACAGTATACAGTCATTACCAAACCTTATACCCCTAATTAGAGTATACAGTCATTACCAAACCTTATACCCCTAATTACAGTATACAGTCATTACCAAACCTTATACCCCTAATTACAGTATACAGTCATTACCAAACCTTATACCCCTAATTAGAGTATACAGTCATTACCAAACCTTATACCCCTAATGACTTGCCCGAATGCCCCTTGCCTCAGGCTCTCCTGTCTTGACTCACCTCCATAGTATGGAAGCCACTTGTAGCGTTTTCCCTGGAAGTCAGATCCATCAAACTGAGAACACTGTTCCTCTCTGAAGTCTCTGGATCCCTCTGGGCAGTCCTGTGTGATACACAATGAGAGGTATGGGGTCAGGGATTAGGGGTCACAGGTCAGGGGTTAGGGTCAGGGCATGGGCAGAAAGACAGCGCACTATTGTACAACACCTTGTTTTTGTTGGTTCTTTCCCATCAATGTCTTGGTATGAACTGAACATAGAAAATATGGTTGATTCCCAAAGATTAACAACTGATCTGACAGCTGTGAGAGAGTTACACCAACAGTAGGTCTGTGTGATTTAAGACATAAATCAGATATATTATATGTATCAGAGAGGATGACGTAGAGACAGGAGGAACTCCACAGGTGTATAGCTATCATCAATCAAATCAAATCAAATCACATGTTATTGGCCACATGCGCCGAATACAACAGGTGCAGACGTTACAGTGAAATGCTTACTTACAGCCCTTAACCAACAGTGCATTTATTTTTAACAAAAAAAGTAAAAATAAAACAACAACAAAAAAAGAGCAGAAGTAAAATAAAATAACGGTAGGGAGGCTATATATACAGGGGGGTACCGGTGCAGAGTCAATGTGTAATAACAGTAGGGAGGCTATATATACAGGGGGGTACCGGTGCAGAGTCAATGTGCGGGGGCACCGGCTAGTTGAGGTAGTTGCAGTCACGGTGAGAAGAGGGTTTTATGGGTGAATCACAAGAATTTACCTGACATCAAGATCAAATACTAAAGCAATAAGGCATGAGAACCCGTGGGTTATAGTGAATTACACCATTAAGGGATGTACTTAGGCACGTCACCAAGAATGTTGTTTACCTGGATGTTACATGAGCGGTAGGACTTGTCTGGTCCCACACAGCTGTTCCCTCCATCAGTCCTACCAACCAAGAAACAGAGAAAATAAAGAAGTTATTCATTGATTAACCCAAACAGAAAGATGGGAGGTTTTTTCATGAGAAGCCATTCAATGTAGCCTGGTCCCAGTTCTGTGCTGTCTTGCCACTACATGTTTGGCATGACAATGACCTAGGAGTTGGCAAGACAGCACAAACAGATCTGGGACCAGGCTATATTCAGTGAGCTCCAGGGTGAAGTTCATCCTAGGTACAGATCAAGGACTAGCCTCCTTCTCTTCCTCCTCCTCATCTTCCTCCTCCTCCTCCTCCTCCTCCTCTCCCCCCCCTCCTCCTCATCTTCCTCCTCTCCCCCCCTCCTCCTCCTCCCCCTCATCTTCCTCCTCCTCCTCTTCCTCTTCCTCCTCATCTTCCTCTTCCTCCTCTCCCCCCCCCCCTCCTCCTCCCCCTCATCTTCCTCCTCCTCCTCTTCCTCCTCATCTTCCCCCCCCCCCCCCCCCCCCCCCCCCCCCCTCCTCCTCCTCCTCCTCCTCCTCTTCCTCCTCTCGGGAGGCCACCATCTTATTCATTATGATCTAAAAGGCCAAACTGATCACAGATCAGCACCTACTCAAGACACTTTGTGGATACAGGCCCAAGTGTTTATCCCAGGGCCAGGCTTGTCATGCCCAAGGCTCAATACCAGACATGTTCCACCTTTTATGAGTCCATGAGTAAGAGGCTGAACCAGGATCATGTAAGGGAGGGGAGTGTTATTTCTCCATGATTTAAAGCCTGGAGCTAAGGGAGGGCAATGGGAAAGTAATGTTATTATTGAATGAGTCCATGAGTACATTGGGTAAACGCCTGAAGCTACGGTGTTATTCACTTCATCCAGGCTCAGACTCCTCCTCCTCCTCCTCCTTTTCACACCGTTCTGTTTGAACAACATGGCAACATCTGTGAAGGGAATGGCTGTTTCCCAAATGGCTTCCTATTCCCTTTATAGTGTCCTACTATTGACCAGAGCCCTTTACAGAAGAGCACTACATAAGGAAAAAAATAGTGTCATTTGGGACATAGCCAACATTTAGACTTATTGTAAAGTGGAGTTGAAGTCAACAGAGTGATGGGGTCTAATAGTGGAAAGTAGGGGTGTGGCTGGTGACTAATGTTCCTGATGAGACACAACACAACACACCAGACAGGAGCCAGGTAGCCATGAGGTTGGGCTGGCTTCCCAGAGCTACTTGCCTCTCATTCATAGTTCACCCCGAGGGCAGGCTGACTGTGTAGGTGGAGCCGTGGCAGCATTAATGATAAAGGTGTTTAACCGTAGCCATGGCGACAGGGCGTGGCTGGAGATAAAGGCACAATAGATATCTATCTCTCTCTCTGTGTCTCTGTGTCTCTCTCTCTCTCACTCTCTGTGTCTCTGTGTCTCTCTCTCTCTCTCTCTCTCTGTGTCTCTCTCTCTCTGTGTCTCTCTCTCTGTGTGTCTCTCTCTCTGTGTCTCTCTCTCTCTGTGTGTCACTCTCTCTCTATCTCTCTCTCTCTCTCTGTGTCTCTCTCTCTGTGTCTCTCTCTCTCTCTCTCTCTCTCTCTCTCTGTGTCTCTCTCTCTGTGTCTCTCTCTGTGTCTCTCTCTCTGTGTCTCTCTCTCTGTGTGTGTGTCTCTCTCTATCTCTCTCTCTCTCTCTGTGTCTCTCTCTCTGTGTGTGTGTCTCTCTCTCTCTCTCTCTCTCTCTCTCTCTCTCTCTCTCTCTCTCTCTCTCTCTCTCTCTCTCTCTCTCTCTCTCTCTCTCTCTCTCTCTCTCTCTCTCTCTCTCTCTCTCTCTCTCTCTCTCTCTGTGTCTCTCTCTGTGTCTCTCTCTCTGTGTGTCTCGCTCTCTCTCTCTCTCTCTCTCTCTCTCTCTCTCTCTCTCTCTCTCTCTCTCTCTCTCTGTGTCTCTCTCTCTGTGTCTCTCTCTGTGTCTCTCTCTCTGTGTCTCTCTCTCTGTGTGTGTGTGTCTCTCTCTCTCTCTCTCTCTCTCTCTCTGTGTCTCTCTCTCTCTCTGTGTCTCTCTCTCTCTCTCCCTCTCTCTCTCTGTGTCTCTCTCTCTCTCTGTCTCTCTCTCTCTGTGTCTCTCTCTCTGTGTGTCTCTCTCTCTCTCTCTCTCTCTCTCTCTCTGTGTGTCTCTTTCTCTCTCTCTACCTCTCTCTCTCTACTATATATATATAAAAGTATGTGAACACCCCTTCAAATTAGTGGATTCGGCTATTTCAGCCACACCCGTTGCTGACAGGTGTATAAAATCGAGCACACAGCCATGCAAACTCAGCACAAGAACTGTTCGTCGGGAGCTTCGTGAAATGGGTTTCCACAGCCAACCAGCTACACTCAAGATCACCATGGACAACGCCAAGCGTCGGCTGGAGTGGTATAAACCTCGCCGCCATTGGACTCTGGAGCAGTGGAAACGCGTTCCGCAGTCCGACGGAAAAATCTGGGTTTGGCGGATGCCAGGAGAACGCTACCTGCCACAATGCATAGTGCCAACTGTAAAGTTTGGCGGAGGAGGAATAATGGTTCGGGCTAGGCCCCTTAGTTCCAGTGAAGGGAAATCTTAACGCTACAGCATACAATGACATTCTAGACGATTCTGTGCTTCCAACTTGGGGAAGGCCCTTTCCTGTTTCAGCATGACAATGCTCCCGTGCACAAAGAGAGGTCCATACAGAAATGGTTTGTCGAGATCGGTGTGGAAGAACTTGACTGGTCTGCACAGAGCCCTGACCTCAACCCCATCGAACACCTTTGGGATGAATTGGAACGCCGACTGCGAGCCAGGCCCAATCGCCCCCAACATCAGTGCCCGACCTCACTAATGCTCTTGTGTCTGAATGGAAGCAAGTCCCCGCAGCAATGTTCCAACATCTAGTGGAAAGCCTTCCCAGAAGAGTGGAGGCTGTTATAGCAGCATAGGGGGGACCAACTCCATATTAATGCCCATGATTTTGGAATGAGATGTTGGACAAGCAGGTGTCCACATACTTTTGGTCATGTAGTGTATTTATTAAGATATTTCCATGTCCCTTCAACTGACAATCATTTTATTTTATTTGACTCAGAAATAATTTCTGATCCAAAATACAAGAACCTACATGTGAAATGAACCATGACATCAGTGAGCTGTGCTTCGGCGCGTCTAGGAAGCTGTCTCTGTTTGAATAAACTCACTGAGATCTACGCCTCACCAGCCCTCAGCACAGAGGCCGCAGGCCCAGCCCTGGAAAAGCACTTTCAGCTTAGAGGTTGTTCCTTTAACACAACACTAAATCCTGACTCACCCTGCCATCACTCTGGTTACGTCCCAAATGGCAGCCTATTCCCTATGTAGCGCACTACTTTTGACCAGGGCCCATAGGGTTGTGGGCTAAAGTAGTACAGTATGTAGAGAATAGGGTTCCATTTGGGACGTAACCCTCAATCAGACAGAGATAGCTGCTGACTAACGACGGTTTTGCGATCCCCATCATAATCCGCTGGTCTATCTTTTGAGCAGCATTGATCACAGCTACAAGAGGAAGAATAGAGTCCCTCATATAATAATAATAATAATAATAATAATATGCCATTTAGCAGACGCTTTTATCCAAAGCGACTTACAGTCGTGCGTGCATACATTTTTTGTGTATGGGTGGTCCCGGGGATCGAACCCACTACCCTGGGCGTTACAAGCGCCGTGCTCTACCTGCTGAGCTACAGAGGACCACATATACAAGCAAGCACCTCAGGAAGGTGTAGGTGCAGTAACCCCCGGGGGGATGTTTTGGAATAGCGGAAACAGGGTCTTACTGTGGAACACTGAAAGGTTATAGACTATGAATAATAAAGTTGAAGTCCCTCATACACCTCTTTAAGGAATACCTGGGATAGGATAAAGTAATCCTTCTACCCCCCCTTACCCCACCCCACCCCCCCAAAAAAATAATAATAATACATATTGTAAAGTGGTTATCCCACTGGCTATCATAAGGTGAATGCACCAATTTGTAAGTCGCTCTGGATAAGAGCGTCTGCTAAATGACGAAAATGTAAATGTAAAATATACAAGCAAGCAGGAAGGGTTTGAGGTGTAGTGACCCCAATGACCCCTTGAGGCTCATACTGTACTTCACATCCCCCTCTCTCTCCATACAGTACACTAAGATCACATTATAACCAGGTGCTTCACATTCCCCTCTCTCTCCATACAGTACACTAAGATCACATTATAACCAGGTGCTTCACATTCCCCTCTCTCTCCATACAGTACACTAAGATCACATTATAACCAGGTGCTTCACATTCCCCTCTCTCTCCATACAGTACACTAAGATCACATTATAACCAGGTGCTTCACATTCCCCTCTCTCTCCATACAGTACACTAAGATCACATTATAACCAGGTGCTTCACATTCCCCTCTCTCTCCATACAGTACACTAAGATCACATTATAACCAGGTGCTTCACATTCCCCTCTCTCTCCATACAGTACACTAAGATCACATTATAACCAGGTGCTTCACATTCCCCTCTCTCTCCATACAGTACACTAAGATCACATTATAACCAGGTGCTTCACATTCCCCTCTCTCTCCATACAGTACACTAAGATCACATTATAACCAGGTGCTTCACATTCCCCTCTCTCTCCATACAGTACACTAAGATCACATTATAACCAGGTGCTTCACATTCCCCTCTCTCTCCATACAGTACACTAAGATCACATTATAACCAGGTGCAAGAGGGAACATGCAGGCTGGATTCCAGCTATATGATTTATGGACAACGCTGGTACTGTGTACCAAGCTGGCAGAACAGGCTGGATATGACCTCTCTCTCTATCACTCCTCTCTCTCTCTCTCTCTCTCTCTCTCTCTCTCCTCTCTCTCTCTCTCTCTGTCTCTCTCTCTCTCTCTCTCTCTCTCTCTCTCTCTCTCTCTCTCTCTCTCTCTCTCTCTCTCTCTCTCACAACCACCGTTCCGTGAAAATGGCAGAACTGGCAATAACGTGTTTCTTGCCCTGTCCCAACCGAACACACAGTTAACTAGTTCCCTTCTCATCTTCTGCTGGTTTCACGGCACGCTATCAGCGCAGAAGACAACACCCAACTTAAAGATAGATCCCGTTCAAAGTTAAAGAGCCACTCCCTGTGATCTTGCCTGGACATAGTACAATCATAACCACACCCATAACTCCATGGTGTTTCTTTATAACATGATATCATCATAACCACATCCATAACTCCATGGTGTTTCTTTATAACATGATATCATCATAACCACATCCATAACTCCATGGTGTTTCTTTATAACATGATATCATCATAACCACATCCATAACTCCATGGTGTTTCTTTATAACATGATATCATCATAACCACATCCATAACTCCAGGGTGTTTCTTTATAACATGATATCATCATAACCACATCCATAACTCCAGGGTGTTTCTTTATAACATGATATCATCATAACCACATCCATAACTCCATGGTGTTTCTTTATAACATTGGCAATCTCACTATGTGGCTTTGTGTCAACCTAAACATGATGTACCTTGTAAAACATAGCTACACTCTGTTGGAAAGAGTCATGTCACGTCCAACAAAGAAAGAAAGAAAGAAAGAAGGAATCTCTTACCTCTGGGTAACACATCTCCTGGTTCTCATGGTAACCCCACTCCCACAGCTCCGGCTACATTCACCATAGGGACTCCATTCCTCCCAGTATTCCCCATTGGGCAGCTGGACATATACAACAACACATTATGGTCTCCGTCCCAAATAGCACCCTATTCCCTATGTAGTGCACTACTTTAGACCAGGGTCCACAGGGCTCTATAGGACTAGGTTGCCATGTGCCGCACTCTGGTGTAGTGGTCAAAGCTTCTGACTCCAGACCACATATGACCCCCCCCCCCTCCCCTATATAACACAGTACTGTAACACATTCACTGCAAGGCCAAAAGTATGTGGACACCTGCTTGTCCAACATCTCATTCCAAAATCATGGACATTAATATGGAGTTGGTCCCCCCCCCTCCACTCTTCTGGGAAGGCTTTCCACTAGATGTTGGAACATTGCTGTGGGGACTTGCTTCCATTCAGCCACAAGAGCATTAGTGAGGTTGGGGACTGATGTTGGGCGATTAGGCCTGGCTCGCAGTCGGCGTTCCAATTCATCCCAAAGGTGTTCAATGGGGTTGAGGTCAGGGCTCTGTGCAAGCCAGTCAAGTTCTTCCACATCAATTTCGACAAACCATTTCTGTATGGACCTCACATTGTGCACGGGGGCATTGTCATGCTGAAACAGGAAAGGGCCTTCCCCAAACTGTTGCCACAAAGTTGGAGGCACAGAATCGTCTAGAATGTAATTGTATGCTGTAGCGTTAAGATTTCCTGAGCCCGGACCATGAAAAACAGCCCCAGACCATTATTCCTCCTCCACTAAACTTTACAGTTGGCACTATGCATTGGGGCAGGTAGCATTTTCCTGGCATCCGCCAAACCCAGATTTGTCCGTAGGACTGCCAGATGGTGAAGCGTGATTCATCACTCCAGAGAACGCGTTTCCACTGCTCCAGAGTCCAATAGCGGCGAGCTTTACACCACTCCAGCCGACGCTTGGCATTGCACATGGTGATCTTAGGCTTGTGTGCGGCTGCTCGGCCATGGAAACCCATTTCATGACGCTCCAGACGAACAGCTATTGTGCTGACGTTGCTTCCAGAGGCAGTTTGTAACTCGGTAGTGAGTGTTGCAACCGAGGTCAGATTTTTAAGCAGGGCAGAAATTTGACGAACTGACTTGTTGGAAAGGTCGCATCCTATGACGGTGCCACGTTGAAAGTCACTGAGCTCTTCAGTAAGGCCATTCTACTGTCAATGTTTGTCTGTGGAGATTGCATGGCTGTGTGCTCGATGTTATCAGCAACGGGTGTGGCTGAACGGGTGTGGCTGAAATTGCTGAATCCACCAATTTGAAGTGGTGTCCACATACTTTTTTCCCCCTCGTAACAATTTGTATTCACTGAATACAATAACAATGTAATACAATACTATTGAGATGTACATCATGTCTTCTTACCAGGAGAGCTGGAACCAAGAACAGCTGCAGGACAGCCAGACACCACAGCATCTTCGTTTTTTCACTGGTGGAGACGACCTGGTCTTAACAATGAGATTATAACAACTGGTTTTACTAACATTTACAAATGCGAGAGTAATGATTAATAAACGGTGGGCAAACGGTTTGTAAATGCCTTTTCAAATGGTTTATTACCGAACGTTAAAAGTGTTCGCTTCCAGTTGTTCTACAGTCATTATTATAAAGGGATTTTCAAGTTCTACATGTCATGTGAGATGTCTATGGTGAAAATAAAATCAGAAAACAGAAAGAATTAGGATTTTCGTTTACCTACCTTGGCTTTTTCTTGTTCCACAATTCACCAAGACCATAGCATGGAGACCTTATAGTCTGTGAAAAACAGAGAACATGGCTCAAACGTCAACATCAATAGTAATGCTATACTAAGCAGTGTGGGAGCTACCCAGCAAGCACATTTTGTTTTTGGTTTCCCATTGGTTCAACATTCTGAGAACGGAGGTGTTCTGTTCTGTGAACATACATTTTTAGGTTGCAGGGAGGTTCTGATAATATTTTACTATGGTTCCCTGCAAGTTTTCCTGTGAGGTTTTATTAACGTTGTGAGTATTTTAAATTATAGGTTATCTGAAGGTACTCAAAATAACTTTCAGAGAAAAAAATTCAATAAGACTTTTAATAACACTGGTAGCTTAGTTTGGGTTAACTGTTTTGAAGGTGCAAGCACAGATCTAAATGTTTACTTCGAAGCAAGCAACACTGAACCACGAAGGGAGAGCACCAGCTGTTCCAGACGACTGTGTGATCTCGCTCTCCGTAGATGATGTGAGTAAGACCCTTAAACAGGTCAACAAGGCCGCAGGGCCAGACGGATTACCAGGACGTGTACTCAGAGCATGCGCTGACCAGATGAAAAGTGTCTTCACTGATATTTTCAACCTCTGCCTGACCCAGTCTATAATACCTACATGTTTCAAGCAGACCACCATAGTCCCTGTGCCAACGCCAAGGTAACCTGTATAAATGACTATCGCCCCGTAGCAGAGCGAGGCAGAGCAGCAGGCAGCGGACCCTCTGGTCTGGACTGTCTGATCTGACCAGAGCGGACCCTCTGGTCTCTGACTGTCCGTAATTGCCCTCACTTGAAGGTTGTTAATGGAGTCAGCGGCTCTATGAGCCTATTGTTATCAGCTTATTACTGTTACTGTCAGAGTTAGAGGGGTTCAGGGCAGAGCCCCAGTCACAGGATTCAACTTTCACTAACACCATCAATAGACTGGTCCGCACAAACTCTGCACTCAGAGTCCCATTCCTTGACCACATGCACAAACACACGTGCATCCATATCTACTGTATATACACACTAACACACACTGTACACACACTGTACACACAAACAAACACACACTCTACACACACTGTACACACAAACAAATACACACTGTACACACAAACAAATACACACTGTACACACAAACAAATACACACTGTACACACAAACTAACACACACTGTACACACACTGTATACACACTGTGAAGGAATAAGCCGTTCAATAAAGTAATGCATATTTTAATAATAACTTCTTTATTCAATGCTGTGCTAACAGAATAAAGTAAGTACAGTCATGTGTTTCTGTGTGTATCCTCAACATTAACTATTCATTTCATAGAAAATAATAGAAAATAAAATAATCTAATAGAATGGAATGGAATATAATAGAATAACAGGGAATTCTTTGGAGTGAAATAAAGTGACTCTGTCCCCACACTGGCATGCTGCTGTAGTCCCACAACCTCAAACCCTGTTAGGGAAAACACTACAGGTAGCCTCGGTCTATCGTCAGTTGGCTCTGTGGGGGTAGCCTCTGTCTATCGTCAGTTGGCTCTGTGAGGGGTAGCCTCTGTCTATCGTCAGTTGGCTCTGTGGGGGTAGCCTCGGTCTATCGTCAGTTGGCTCTGTGGGGGTAGCCTCGGTCTATCGTCAGTTGGCTCTGTGAGGGTAGCCTCGGTCTATGGTCAGTTGGCTCTGTGAGGGGTAGCCTCTGTCTATCGTCAGTTGGCTCTGTGGGGGTAGCCTCGGTCTATCGTCAGTTGGCTCTGTGGGGGTAGCCTCGGTCTATCGTCAGTTGGCTCTGTGAGGGTAGCCTCGGTCTATCGTCAGTTGGCTCTGTGGGGGTAGCCTCGGTCTATCGTCAGTTGGCTCTGTGGGGGTAGCCTCGGTCTATCGTCAGTTGGCTCTGTGGGGGTAGCCTCGGTCTTTCGTCAGTTGGCTCTGTGAGGGTAGCCTCGGTCTATCGTCAGTTGGCTCTGTGAGGGTAGCCTCGGTCTATCGCCAGTTGGCTCTGTGGGGGTAGCCTCGGTCTATCGTCAGTTGGCTCTGTGAGGGTAGCCTCGGTCTATCGTCAGTTGGCTCTGTGAGGGTAGCCTCGGTACATGGAAGGTGACAGAAGATGGCGTCACTCGGTGATGGAAAAAGTACCCAATTGTCATACTTGAGTAAAAGTAAAGATACCTTAATAGAAAATTACTAAAGTAAAAGTGAAAGTCACCCAGTAAAATACTACTTGAGTAAACGTCTAAAAGTATTTGGTTTTACATATACTTAAGTATCAAAAGTAAAAGTAAAAGTATAAATCATTTCAAATTTTTATTAAGCAAACCAGATGCCAGCCACTCCAACACTTAGACATTACAAACCAAGCATTTACGTCCATTATTTTCTTTAGGAATGTAGTGGAGTAGAAGTAAACGATTTCAAAAATATAAACAGTAAAGTACAGATACCCACAAAAACTACTTAAGTAGTACTTTAAAGTATTTTTACTTAAGTCCTTTACACCACTGGTGTCACTAGCCTACAACTCCATATGAGCAGCAGCGGTTGATCAGGCAGGACCCACTGGGCACAGACGTCAGTTCAACATCTAGTTTTGATTTACATTTGCTTGAGTTGTCAAGTAACATGAATTCAAGTTGAAATCAAATGAAAATATTCACAATGTCATTGGATTTAGGTTAAAAGTTGGGTGGAAAAAAATACGAAATGTCCTTGTTGATCACTTTTTGCAAATCCAATCAGTTTTACACGTTGATTCAACGTAATCACATTGATTTTTTTGTTGTTGTTGAAATTACGTGGGGAAAAGTTGATTTAATACGTTTTTGCCCAGTGGAGATGCGTTATCTTCTCCAACAGGAGAGGGTACGCTGTGTTCTGCTCTGTAAAACACTTAAGACTACTTTGGGAGAAAACATTTAGAATTACTTTTGCTGAACTGAAGGTAGCACACGTTAATGAAAAATAGGAATGAATAGTTTATTAGTAGCTGGTAGCCTGCCTACAGATCAGAAATATGTGAAAAGTAACTCCTTTAAAAGCTTAGTATTGTGCGCAAAAATCTTGCCTCGCGAAGCTATTTTTACTAATACATACAAAATCCCAGAAATCCTAATAAAAGTCGTTAGAACTTACCCGTTGAGCGTTTTCTGGTCCCTTCAACTATCCAAAACACCTGATGAATCCTTGCTGCGCTGTTCTGCTGTGTTGTGGTGCCTCCGCAGACGCCGTTCTAATGTTACCTGCTGCCTCCGTCTCTCTCTGCAGGGGAGTGTTTTAGTTGTGAGCCCTGTGCCCAACTCCTGACGATGTTATCTAGCTGCAAGACCCTTTTCCTTTCTCTTCCCAACAGGACATTGAAAAAGAGGAGAAGCAGTCCAGTCGGTGTTAAAACCTCTGTGTGCGTCACTCGGCCTAACCGCATCGTGCCAGGAATCTGCGTGGTGGTGATTACAGTGTGCCAATGTACAGAACTCCCAACTGGGGAGAATTATTGCGAGGCTATAATTTCAGATTGTAAAAATAACTGTTAATGAACGCTTGTAGATTTTAAGATCCTTCTTATCAGAATGAATGTGCAGGATAAACGTTTTTATGAGTTATTCTCGTTTTTACATACCAGTGGCCCTCTAATCTTGGTTACCGAGAACTAAAATTCTTTCGCGCAAATGTGTCATTTCCTGTTGATGAGAATCTGTCCACGAGAGATTAGTGGCTCACACACAGTACTGTTATTACAGCCTTACAGCATGGGCCATATGAGTTTAGCAGTGTCGGATTATTATAGTGTAATAATGAGTTATGATGTTTAATAACAGCTTCGTTAATACCAGGGTTTTAAACAAATATATTAATAGACCAATAATAGGGGTGACCACACGTCCCGGATTGATGAGAACTGACATGCCAAGGAACCAGTTGGAGGGGCCTTTGATTTCCATAGGTGGGTATGTTTCTTCAAGGGACCTCCTATGTGTGCACAGGCTTGCACATTCCGTTTTTTTATGGGTGTTATGGTAAAGACCTTAGATCGCCACGGTGGAGGTGTCATAATACCCATAAAACCTAGCAGTCAAACAGGGAAATGGTTCCAATCGTTTTTCCACCATTCATTTTTCACATTGGGGATTTTAGAAACACTTAAAATAAGGGCTGTCTTTCGTGTAGGCTTACCCTGGCGTGAGGTTTTGATAAGCATGTAAATCTCTCTCGGACAAGGTGACTTTTAGCAATATTTTCAGCCTTATTTACTCTCAGATTCGAAAATGCTAATTAGCATTGTCTTGTATTGATGTGACCTACCGATATATGACGTTGCCACATCAGTAAATGAATGTGGAGCTTGTTACACGGACAGTGATGGAGTAAAGACATGTTGAAGTTTACCTCTTGAGTCTGGTTGATTTAATTCAGTATCATATCTTAACTTAGCACAAGTTGTAAGTATAGGTTTGAACAAGCATCAAAGTAGACATCATGCAAAACTACAAATCCCTGTAAGCTCCTGCACATCATCTTTTTTATTTTTAGTCATTTTTTAGTCATTTTTTAGCAGACGCTCTTATCCAGAGCGACTTACAGTTAGTGAGTGCATACATGATTGTATCTTCAGATATTTTAGATGCTTTTCCCTGACAGCCGCAACTCAATCAGCTAGGCCTATTGCCACACGTGCTGCCCAAATCGCTTCCTCAATAGGTATATGCCAACACACTTGTGATTTGAAACAATCCACAGCAACTTTTTTTATAAAGAAGCTAATGATCCTCTTTGGCTAAGTCATGTTCTCTGGTGAAGTATTTTGACAGGAGTAATTACAGTGAGGGAAAAAACTATTTGATCCCCTGCTGATTTTGTACGTTTGCCCACTGACAAAGAAATGATCAGTCTATAATTTTAATGGTAGGTTTATTTGAACAGTGAGAGACAGAATAACAACAACAAAATCCAGAAAAACGCATGTCAGAAATGTTAGAAATTGATTTGCATTTTAATGAGGGAAATAAGTATTTGACCCCCTCTCAATCAGAAAGATTTCTGGCTCCCAGGTGTCTTTTATACAGGTAACCGCGATCGATAATAGACAGTACTGTGCAGCCGTCTTCATCGACCTGGCCAAGGCTTTCGACTCTGTCAACCACCGCATTCTTATTGGCAGACTAAATAGCCTTGGTTTCTCAAATGACTGCCTCGCCTGGTTCACCAACTACTTCTCAGATAGAGTTCAATGTGTGAAATCGGAGGGCCTGTTGTCTGGACCTATGGCAGTCTCTATGGGGGTGCCACAGGGTTCAATTCTTGGGCCGACTCTTTTCTCCGTGTATATCAATGATGTCGCTCTTGCTGCTGGTGACTCTCAGATCCACCTCTACGCAGACGACACCATTTTGTATACATCTGGCCCTTCATTGGACACTGTGTTAACAAACCTCCAAACGAGCTTCAATGCCATACAACACTCCTTCAGTAGCCTCCAACTGCTCTTAAACACTAGTAAAACTAAATGCATGCTCTTCAATCGAACGCTGCTGGCACCCGCCCACCCGACTAGAATCACCACTCTCGACGGGTCTGACCTAGAGTATGTGGACAACTACAAATACCTACGTGTCTGGTTAGACTGTAAACTCTCCTTCCAGACTCACATTAAGAATCTCCAATCCAAAGTTAAATCTAGAATCGGCTTCCTATTTCGCAACAAAGCCTCCTTCACTCATGCTGCCAAACATGCCCTCGTAAAACTGACTATCCTACCGATCCTTGACTTCGGCGATGTCATTTACAAAATAGCCTCCAACACTCTACTCAGCAAATTGGATGTAGTCTATCACAGTGCCATCCGTTTTGTCTCCAAAGCCCCATACACTACCCACCACTGTGACCTGAACGCTCTTGTTGGCTGGTCCTCACTACATGTTCGTCGTCAAACCCACTGGCTCCAGGCCATCTATAAATCACTGCTAGGCAAATCCCCGCCTTATCTTAGCTCATTGGTCACCATAGCAGCACCCACCCGTAGTCTGCGCTCCAGCAGGTATATCTCACTGGTCATTCCCAAAGCCAACACCTCCTTTGGCCGCCATTCCTTCCAGTTCTCTGCTGCCAATGACTGGAACGAATTGCAAAAATCTCTGAAGCTGGAGACTCTTATCTCCCTCACTAACTTTAAGCATCAGTTGTCAGAGCACCTTACCAATCACTGCACATGTACACAGCCCATCTGAAATTAGCCCACCCAACTACCTCATCCCTATATTGTTATTTATTTTGCTCTTTTGCACCCCAGTATCTCTATTTGCACATAATCTCTTGCACATCTAGCATTCCAGTGTTAATACTAATTGTAATTATTTTGCACTATAGCCTATTTATTGCCTTACCTCCATAACTTGCTACATTTGCACACACTGTATATATATTTTCTGTTGTATTTTATGACCTTTTTACCCCATATGTAACTCTGTGTTGTTGTTTTTATCGCACTGCTTTGCTTTATCTTGGCCAGGTCGCAGTTGTAAATGAGAACTTGTTCTCAACTGGCTTACCTGGTTAATTAAAGGTGAAAAAAAAAAAAAAGATTAGGAGCACACTCTTAAAGGGAGTGCTCCTAATCTCAGTTTGTTACCTGTATAAAAGACACCTGTCCACAGAAGCAATCAATCAATCAGATTCCAAACTCTCCACCATGGACAAGACCAAAGAGCTCTCCAAGGATGTCAGGGACAAGATTGTAGACCTACACAAGGCTGGAATGGGCTACAAGACCATCGCCAAGCAGCTTGGTGAGAAGGTGACAACAGTTGGTGCGATTATTCGCAAATGGAAGAAACACAAAAGACCTGTCAATCTCCCTCGGCCTGGGACTCCATGCAAGATCTCACCTCGTGGAGTTGCAATGATCATGAGAACGGTGAGGAATCAGCCCAGAACTACACGGGAGGATCTTGTCAATGATCTCAAGGCAGCTGGGACCATAGTCACTAAGAAAACAATTGGTAACACACTACGCCGTGAAGGACTGAAATCCTGCAGCGCCTGCAAGGTCCCCCTAATCAAGAAAGCACATATACAGGCCCGTCTGAAGTTTGCCAATGAACATCTGAATGATTCAGAGGAGAACTGGGTGAAAGTGTTGTGGTCAGATGAGACCAAAATAGAGTTCTTTGGCATCAACTCAACTCGCCGTGTTTGGAGGAGGAGGAATGCTGCCTATGACCCCAAGAACACCATCCCCACCGTCAAACATGGAGGTGGAAACATTATGCTTTGGGGTGTGTTTTTCTGCTAAGGGGACAGGACAACTTCACCGCATCAAAGGGGCGATGGACGGGGCCATGTACTGTCAAATCTTGGGTGAGAACCTCCTTCTCTCAGCCAGGGCATTGAAAATGGGTCGTGGATGGGTATTCCAGCATGACAATGACCCAAAACACACGGCCAAGGCAACAAAGGAGTGGCTCAAGAAGAAGCACATTAAGGTCCTGGAGTGGCCTAGCCAGTCTCCAGACCTTAATCTCATAGAAAATCTGTGGAGGGAGCTGAAGGTTCGAGTTGCCAAACGTCAGGCTCGAAACCTTAATGACTTGGAGAAGATCTGCAAAGAGGAGTGGGACAAAATCCCTCCTGAGATGTGTGCAAACCTGGTGGCCAACTACAAGAAACGTCTGACCTCTGTGATTGCCAACAAGGGTTTTGCCACCAAGTACTAAGTCATGTTTTGCAGAGGGGTCAAATACTTATTTCCCTCATTAAAATGCAAATCAATTTAGAACATTTTTGACATGCGTTTTTCTGGATTTTGTTGTTGTTATTCTGTCTCTCACTGTTCAAATAAACCTACCATTAAGATTATAGACTGATCATGTCTTTGTCAGTGGGCAAACGTACAAAATCAGCAGGGGATCAAATACTTTTTTCCCCTCACTGTAAATAATTTTGGCAAAACGTAAATGTACTTGAGGGGAAGCCAGCATCTGAACTGTGCACTCGCCAACACTCCTTTCCAATTCGCAAGAGGCTGAAACCAGATGATGAGATGCTCATGTCTCGGCCCTGACAATGGGAGTCCCAAAGGAGGGAATGCAGGCTACAAGTTTAGGTTCAAAATAGAGCTAGCTAGCTACCATTGGAGTCTAGACAGAGATCTGTGTATAGTGATGAGATGCTCATGTCTCGGCCCTGACAATTGGAGTCGTTGTCCCAAAGGAGGGAAGGCAAGCTTAGGTCTGCATAATATTCCCAGATAAACGCTTTGGGCGTATTCTGGACAGATTTTGTCGAGAGTGAGCCGTCTCGCTTCGCTTCTTCCTCTCTGCTAAAACTATTACCGGAGAAAGCAACCGATCGAGCGAAACAGCGCCCCTCTGTCTTACTATGTGTAGCCCATGTATCTGATCCTGTATGGCCAGAAATAGTATGACATGCCATACTCTTTTTGTCCAGACAGTATAAGATAAATGGTCTACACATACTGAGACAGAGGGGGCGCTGTTTCGCTCGATCGGATGCTTTATCTGAGATTGATGCGTCTTTCTGTCGGCGCACGACTCGGTCAAATAAATGATCAATAAATGACCTGATTCCAACGCCGACCCTGATTCCAACGCCGACCCTGATTCCAACGCCGACCCTGATTCCAACGCCGACCCTGATTCCAACGCCGACCCTGATTCCAACGCCGACCCTGATTCCAACGCCGACCCTGATTCCAACGCCGACCCTGATTCCAACGCCGACCCTGATTCCAACGCCGACCCTGATTCCAACGCCGACCCTGATTCCAACCTGTCTCTTTTGCAGTCACGTTGCTCTTATGACAGGATGTACGGTGCATTCGGAAAGTATTCAGACCCCTTGACTTTTTCCACATTTTGTTACGTTACAGCCATATTCTAAAATTGATTAAATAGTTTCCCCCCCCCTCATTCATCTAAACACAATACCCCATAATGACGAAGCAAAAACAGGTTTTTAGAAATTTTAGCAAATCTATTACAAATAAAAAACTGAAATGTCACATTTACATGAACGGAGCAATATTTCAATATTTTATTTGAATTGAATTATAATTGGCCACTCCCCACTGGAAGTGGAATTTAATTTCAATTAAATTCAAATGGCAAATTTATTTTACACATCACTATACAAATGTTTATTTTGACATATGGTGACCAATACTGTGTAAAACATACGGTTGAAACATATGCTTTTTACATACTAGTTATCTTTAAACAAATTTTACATAATTATAGTAGTCTGGAAATATTCTAAGATATTTTTGTAGGTTGTCTATAATCATTCATAATTCACTGACATGTTATTAAATATGAAAGAAAATACATTTCTTAGAATGCATCAAACACTCCAGAATGGAATGGAAAAATACAAAACAAAATGGGTTTATCTTTGACTTGTAATCAAGCTAATATTTGAAATGTTATCTGTATTCTTTGCAGTAACAAGTGACTGATGATTTTTGTAAAAACGTTTTTTCAAATGAATGAGACTTTCATGCTTCATGTCTCAGTTGAATTTCTTTAAATAATAAATAAAAATAATATGCCATTTAGCAGACGCTTTTATCCAAAGCAACTTACAGTCGTGCGTGCATACATTTTTGTGTATGGGTGGTCCCGGAGATCGAACCCACTACCTTGGCGTTACAAGCGCCGTGCTCTACCAGCTGAATTGCTTTGAATTAAATTCTACTTCATTTCATTCCAATTCAATTCACATTCTGATTCCTGTGGGGTGTGTCCAATTCAAATTCAGATTTCAATTCAAGGCTTAAATTGAATTAAATTCAGAAATTCCTAATTGACCCCAACCCTGCTGAATGGGGTGTCATCAACCTTAATCACAAATGGCTTCAAGACAGAAGTCATAATCCGAAACACTTGGTTGTGTTTTCTACATTTTGGAGAATTGAATTGAAGGAATGAAAGATACAAATAAAATAAACCAGTAAAGGAACTAAATATAAAACAAATAAAGACCTTATAAATGATTATTTTAGAGGTGTGAGATTGTATAATGTTTTGTTCCTATGGCCATTGATCTCTACCAATGTAAATCTAGCTAAACCTTCACATGAGAACTACAGAGATGATCAGTTAGCAAACAGAGTGGTTATGTTGGGTTTAAAAACAGGGAAACCGCCACAGCTGCACTATGGTTAGGAAACTACCACCATGTGTTTCCAGAACTGGCTCCCCTCCTCCTCCTCCTCCTACTCCCCCCTCCTCCTCCACCTCCCCACCTCTCCTCCTCCTCCTCCTCCTCCTCCCCCCTCCTCCTCCTCCCCACCTCCTCCTCCTCCTCCTCCTCCTCCTCCCCCTCCTCCTCCTCCTCCCTCCTCCTCCTCCTCCTCCTCCTCCCCCCCCTCCTCCTCCTCCCCACCTCTCCTCCTCCTCCTCCTCCTCCTCCTCCCCCTCCTCCTCCTCCTCCTCCTCCTCCTCCCCCTCCTCCTCCTCCTCCTCCTCCTCCTCCTCCTCCCCCTCCTCCTCCTCCCTACGGAACACAGTGATTGTAGCCTTCGCTCCTTTTAGGCAGAAACTCCCAAACAACCTGTTATTGTGGACAGACAGCCCAGTGGTGCCTAGTGGTTTATCTGGACTCTGGAAATATGGATCTGGGTGGAATCTTGATGATGTGGTCCTCACTCCTTCTAGTCCATCTCTATGGTCCTCACTCTCTCTAGTCCATCTCTATGGTCCTCACTCCCTCTAGTCCATCTCTATGGTACAGGTCCTCACTCTCTCTAGTCCATCTCTATGGTACAGGTCCTCACTCCCTCTAGTCCATCTTTATGGTCCTCACTTCCTCTAGTCCATCTCTATGGTCCTCACTTCCTCTAGTCCATCTCTATGGTCCTCACTTCCTCTAGTCCATCTCTATGGTCCTCACTCCCTCTAGTCCATCTCTATGGTCCTCACTCTCTCTAGTCCATCTCTATGGTCCTCACTCCCTCTAGTCCATCTCTATGGTCCTCACTCCCTCTAGTCCATCTCTATGGTCCTCACTTCCTCTAGTCCATCTCTATGGTCCTCACTCCCTCTAGTCCATCTCTATGGTCCTCACTCTCTCTAGTCCATCTCTATGGTCCTCACTCCCTCTAGTCCATCTCTATGGTCCTCACTCTCTCTAGTCCATCTCTATGGTCCTCACTCTCTCTAGTCCATCTCTATGGTCCTCACTCCCTCTAGTCCATCTCTATGGTCCTCACTCTCTCTAGTCCATCTCTATGGTCCTCACTCTCTCTAGTCCATCTCTATGGTCCTCACTCTCTCTAGTCCATCTCTATGGTCCTCACTCCCTCTAGTTCATCTCTATGGTACAGGTCCTCACTCTCTCTAGTCCATCTCTATGGTCCTCACTCCCTCTAGTCCATCTCTATGGTCCTCACTCTCTCTAGTCCATCTCTATGGTCCTCACTCCCTCTAGTCCATCTCTATGGTCCTCACTCCCTCTAGTCCATCTCTATGGTACAGGTCCTCACTCTCTCTAGTCCATCTCTATGGTCCTCACTCTCTCTAGTCCATCTCTATGGTCCTCACTCCCTCTAGTCCATCTCTATGGTCCTCACTCTCTCTAGTCCATCTCTATGGTCCTCACTCTCTCTAGTCCATCTCTATGGTACAGGTCCTCACTCTCTCTAGTCCATCTCTATGGTCCTCACTCCCTCTAGTTCATCTCTATGGTCCTCACTCCCTCTAGTCCATCTCTATGGTCCTCACTCCCTCTAGTCCATCTCTATGGTCCTCACTCCCTCTAGTCCATCTCTATGGTCCTCACTCCCTCTAGTTCATCTCTATGGTCCTCACTCTCTCTAGTCCATCTCTATGGTCCTCACTCCCTCTAGTTCATCTCTATGGTCCTCACTCTCTCTAGTCCATCTCTATGGTACAGGTCCTCACTCCCTCTAGTCCATCTCTATGGTCCTCACTCCCTCTAGTCCATCTCTATGGTCCTCACTCTCTCTAGTCCATCTCTATGGTCCTCACTCCCTCTAGTTCATCTCTATGGTCCTCACTCTCTCTAGTCCATCTCTATGGTACAGGTCCTCACTCCCTCTAGTCCATCTCTATGGTCCTCACTCTCTCTAGTCCATCTCTATGGTCCTCACTCTCTCTAGTCCATCTCTATGGTACAGGTCCTCACTCTCTCTAGTCCATCTCTATGGTCCTCACTCTCTCTAGTCCATCTCTATGGTCCTCACTCCCTCTAGTCCATCCCTTTTAAATGTCTCCATTACAGTACACCCCATATAACCCATACTAGCCATGATGACGTCCCCCAATCTGCTAGAATCCACAGTCCCCACATCCTCCCCTCACAGAAATCCCCAATCTGTTGTCTTGGTCATTACATCTAAATACAGCTTTAAAGTACACACTAAGCCACAGCATTTAAGTTCACATTGGATTTACTTCACTTTACATTAATCCGATCCTCGTTGCTGGTTAAAATGTACACACACATACACTCGCACCACTCAGACATAAATAAATACAGTCTATACATTTAGAAAAACAAATCACACCACCTCAACAACTCAACCCCTGCCCTATTCCCTCTCAACAACTCAACCCCTGCCCTATTCCCTCTCAACAACTCAACCCCTGCCCTATTCCCTCTCAACAAAACAGGCCTTTTCTTCCTACATACTGTACATCCAATCCAGCCACCCTTATTTTTCCACCCAGTTCCCTTCTGCTCCTCTTCCTCCTCTTCCTCCTCCTCCCCAGACCCTCAGAGCCCATCCCACTGTGCACAGATATATATCGTTTTGATTTATATTTTATTGAGTTGTCAAATAACATTAATTCAAAGTGAAATAAACAAAAATGTTAACCGCATCACTGGATTTAGTTTCAAAGTTGACTGAAAAAAAGGCCAAAATTCCAGAATTTCCTTTATGTTGATGACTTTATGCAAATCCAATCAGTTTTCCCCACACACATTCATTCAACGTCACCAGGTTGAATATTTTTGTTGAAATGACGTGGAAACAACATTGATTCAACCAGTTTGTGACCAGTGGGTTCTCCCTCAGATCCTGAGCCCGTTTCACCCACTCTCCCTGGATTCCTCTCACAGCTGCTTGCTGAGTTTGCGGGCTTGCCTCTCCTTGGCGTCGAAGGCGTACTTGGTGTCCTGTAGTTGTTCTATGATCTCCTTGGCTTCCTTCATATCTGCAGCCAGCTGGTTGTACTTCTCCAGCAGTTCCTGGTTCTCCCTGCGCAGGTCCACCACCAGCAGGCTGAGCTCCTCGCTCTGCTTCCCACAGTGGAGCTTCAGAGCATCCATCTCAGTCAGGGTCACCTCCATACGCTTCACCAGACCCTCCAGCTTATCCTTCGACGACATCTTGCTCTTAGTCAGGTTGAGCTTCTTGTCGAGCTTCTTTTACCCGTCGACTAACGCTCTTCTTTAGCTAGGTCGAGTTGAGCTTCTTGTCGAGCTTCTTGTACTCGGTGTGCAGATCGAGATATTTCTACAAGTGGTTGTCTTCCTCACTGTGTGGCTTGGTTTGGATTGTCTGAGAGAAAGATGTCAACGGAAGCTGCTATCCCAGATGGTGTGTTACGCGTCTCGTTTTCCCCTCTCTGATCAGAAAACGTCTGTTGCTTAGTTACCTGTTAGTTGTCCTGTTCCGTGTGACTATTTAAAACCTAATCTCCTAGTCCCTGCATGTCTCAGCCACTCCCTCCTCCTCTAATCCCATTAGTGGAGAGCTATCTTTCACTCTACTGAGGATGAGCCTGTCACACCCCCATCACACCCCCTCCCACATCACCCCTCCCCCCCCCGGTCACATCTCCTCCAACACCCCCGTCACCCCCTCCCACGTCACCCCTCCCCCCCCCCGTCACATCTCCTCCAACACCCTCGTCACCCCCTCCCACGTCACCCCTCCCCCCCCGGTCACATCTCCTCCAACACCCCCGTCACCCCCTCCCACGTCACCCCTCCCCCCCCGGTCACATCTCCTCCAACACCCCCTCTTCTACCTACAGAGGATGAGAGTGAATGACAGCTTGCTTCTCCTTCTAGTGTCCTCCTAAACCAGATGATACCGTTACTAAGGGATGGACGGGGCAGAGGGCGTTCGAGTGAGTAAAAAATGAAGTTATGACAGCCAAGTGTAAATCTAAATGTTATAGGAACCCTCCCGTTTAGATCCAGGACGGAGAAGAACCTCAACTAGAAAACACTTTCAGAAATATGTTTAGGTTTCAAGTCCCATGTACTACCATCTGTAGAATTGATCTAGAGGTGTCATGAGTACATGTAGAGGTGTCATGAGTACATATAGAGGTGTCATGAGTACATGTAGAGGTGTCATGGGTACATGTAGAGGTGTCATGAGTACATGTAGAGGTGTCATGAGTACATGTAGAGGTGTCATGAGTACATCTAGAGGTGTCATGAGTACATGTAGAGGTGTCATGAGTACATCTAGGGGTGTCATGAGTACATGTAGAAATGAGCACTGAAAATCCGCATGCCCAGATCCACAGGCCCTGTTGGTTAAAGCACAGTGTGAAGCTAAACACTGGCTAAACTGCCACGGCATGGAGAACTGTGCCACTGTCCTGCCCTGTCCTTGCTCGCTATAGGTCAAGCCAAGACGTTCCCATGGTTACAGCTAAGGCCTCCACAGATCCAGGCACGGTGCCAGTCAGGCTGGCAGCCAATTGGCAGGGGGGGATCCACACAGAATGCCAGCGTACCAAATAGGACTTGGAATGCCCACCATGTTCCCACCATTCAGAGAGGTCTGTTGTGTCAAACCAGGGTAGGAATGGGTGGCTGGGGAGGCAGGGGTGGCTGGTGAGGTTGGGGTGGCAGGGGATGGCAGGGGAGGCTGGTGAGGCAGGGGGGGCTGGGGATGGCAGGGGAGGCTGGTGAGCTCTAGCAGGGCAGAAACTTGACGAACTGACTTGTTGGAAAGGTGCCATCCTATGACGGTGTCGCGTTGAAAGTCACTGAGCTCTTCAGTAAGGCCATTCTACTGCCAATGTTTTTTTCTATGGAGATTGCACGGCTGAATGCACAATTCTATACAACGGGTGTGGCTGAAATAGCCAACTGCACTAATTTGAAGGAGTGTCCACATACTTTTGTATACAGTATAGACGCAGCATAACTAAACCAAATCTCTCACCTTGGTAAAGCCCTTTTGTTAGGAAAAACTAATTCTGATTGGCTGGGCCTGTCTCCCCAGTGGCTGGGCCTGTCTCCCCAGTGGGTGGGCCTATGCCCTCCCAGGCCCACCCATGGCTGAGCCTCTGCCCAGTCATGTCAAATCCATAGATTAGGGCCCAATGATTTTATTTAAATTGACTGATTTCCTTATATGAACTGTAACCCGGCAAAATCTTTGAAATTGTTGCGTTTATATTTTTGTTCAGTGTACATAACATCTGGATAGATAGTACTTATACATTATACATCGTGTTTTCAGTCATAACTATTATAGAACATGATCTTTTGGACCCACCCCTCAGCTACTCTCATTCCATCCCACCTACAGTGCATTGCCAAAGTATTCATCCCCCGTTTTTTCCTATTTTGTTGCATTACAACCTGTAATTTAAATAGATTTTTTTCCTATTTTGTTGCATTACAACCTGTAATTTAAATAGATTTTTTATTTGGATTTCATGTAATGGACGTACACAAAACAGTCCAAATTGGTGAAGTGAAATGAAAAAAAAAAATAACAAAAGTGGTGCGTGCATATGTATTCACCCCCTTTGTTATGAAGCCCCTAAATAAGATCTGGTGCAACCAATTACCTTCAGAAGTCACATAATTAGTTAAATAAAGTTCACCTGTGTGCATTCTAAGTGCCACATGATCTGTCACATGATCTCAATAAATACACACCTGTTCTGAAAGGCCCCAGAGTCTACAACACCACTAAGCAAGGGGCACCACCAAGCAAGCGGCACCATGAAGACCAAGGAGCTCTCCAAACAGGTCAGGGACAAAGTTGTGGAGAAGTACAGATCAGGGTTGGGTAATAAAAAAATATCCGACACTTTGAACATCCCACGGAGCACCATTAAATCCATTATAAAAAAGACTATGGCACCACAACAAACCTGCCAAGAGAGGGCCGCCCACCAAAACTCACTGACCAGGCAAGGAGGGCATTAATCAGAGAGGCAACAAAGAGACCAAAGATAACCCTGAAGGAGCTGCAAAGCTCCACAGCGGAGATTGGAGTATCTGTCCATAGGACCACTTTAAGCCATACACTCCACAGAGCTGGGCTTTACGGAAGAGTGGCCAGAAAAAAGCCATTGCTTAAAGAAAGAAATAAGCAAAAAGCCAGGTGGGTGTTCGCCAAAAGCCAGGTGGGAGACTCCCCAAACATATGGAAGAAGGTACTCTGGTCAGATGAGACTAAAATGGAACTTTTTGGCCATCAAGGAAAACACTATGTCTGACGCAAACCCAACACCTCTCATCACCCGAGAACACCATCCCCACAATGAAGCATGGTGGTGGCAGCATCATGCTGTGGGGATGTTTTTCATCGGCAGGGACTGGGAAACTGGTCAGAATTGAAGGAATGATGGATGGCGCTAAATACAGGGAACTTCTTCCAGAGATTTGAGACTGGGACGGAGGTTCACCTTCCAGCAGGACAATGACCCTAAACATACTGCTAAAGCAACACTCAAGTGGTTTAAGGGGAAACATTTAAATGTCTTGGAATGGCCTAGTCAAAGCCCAGACCTCAATCCAATTGAGAATCTGTGGTATGACTTAAAGATTGCTGTACACCAGCGGAACCCATCCAACTTGAAGGAGCTGGAGCAGTTTTGCCTTGAAGAATGGGCAAAAAAACCCAGTGGCTAGATGTGCCAAGCTTATAGAGACATACCCCAAGAGACTTGCAGCTGTAATTGCTGCAAAAGGTGGCTCTACAAAGTATTGACTTTGGGGGGGTGAATAGTTATGCACGCTCAAGTTTTCAGTTTTAGTCTTATTTCTTGTTTGTTTCAGAAAAAAATATATTTTGTATCTTCAAAGTGGTAGGCATGTTGTGTAAATCAAATTATACAAACCCCCAAAAAATCTATTTTATTTCCAGGTTGTAAGGCAACAAAATAGGAAAAATGCCAAGGGGGGTGAATAGTTTCGCAAGCCACTGTATACATATATGTTTGTTAATGTGATGCTGCAGACATGTTTTGGTACCGTTCCCCAGATCTGTGCCTCGACACAATCCTGTCTCGGAGCTCTAAGGACAATTCCTTCAAACGCATGGCTTGGTTTTTGCTCTGACATGCAACGTATTCAGATCCCTTGACTGGTTTCACATTTTGTTACGTTACAGCCTTATTGTAAAATGGATTAAATACATACAAATCCTCAATCTACACCCAATACTTCATAATGACAAAGTGAAAACAGGTTTTTAGACATTTTTGCTAATTTATTAAAAATAAAACACAGAAATACCTTATTTATGTAAGTATTCAGACCCTTTGCTATGAGACTCGAAATGGAGCTCAGGTGCATCCTGTTTCCATTGATCATCCTTGAGATATTTCTACAACTTGGGAGTTCAACTGTTGTAAATTAAATTGATTGGACATGATTTGGAAAGGCACACACCTGTCTATATAAGGTCCCACAGTTGACAGTATGTCAGAGCAACAACCAAGCCATGAGGTTGAAGGAATTGTCCGTAGAGCTCCGAGATAGGATTGTGTCGAGGCACAGATCTGGGGAAAGGTACCAAAAAATTCCTGCAGCGTTAAAGGTCCCCAAGAAGTTTGGAACCACCAAGACTCATCCTAGAGCTGGCCGCCCGACCAAACTGAGCAATGGGGGGAGAAGGACCTTGGTGAGGGAGGTGACCAAGAACCCGATGGTCACTCTGACAGAGCTCCAGAGTTCCTCTCTGGAGATGGAAGAAGTACAGAGAGATCCTTGATGAAAACCTGCTCCAGAGCGCACAGAACCTCAGACTGGGGTGAAGGTTCACCTTCCAACAGGACAACAATCCTAAACACACAGCCAAGACAATGCAGGAGTGGCTTCGGGACAAGTCTCAAAGTCCTTGAGTGGCCCAGCCAGAGCCCGGAATTGAACCCGATCTAACATCTCTGGAGAGACCTGAAAATAGCTGTTCAGCAACGCTCCCCATCCAACCTGACAGAGCTTGAGAGGATCTGCAGAGAAGAATGGGAGAAACTCCCCAAATACAGGTGTGCCAAGCTTGTAGCGTCATACCAAACAAGACTCGAGGCTGTAATCGCTGCCAAAGGTGCTTCAACAAAGTACTGAGGAAAGGGTCTGAATACTTATGTAAATTTTATTTCCGTTCTTTTTTCTTTTTTTAAAAGTATTGATAAAAACCTGTTTTTGCTTTGTCATTATGGGGTATTGTGTGTAGATTGATGAGGGGAAAAAAAACTATTTAATCAATTTCAGAATAAGGCTGTAACGTAACAAAATTTGAAAGTCAAGGGGTCTGAATACTTTCCGAATTCACAGTATGCCGATAGTGGACAACTTTGTTTTACTCCTCTTGATATTTTATTACTTTCTGAGAATTAGCCATTATTTACTATTTTACAAGTAGGGTTATTATACATAATTTTAACCCATTGTATAAGAGATTCTCCAAAATGAAAATAGTCCAGGAATTTATATATAAATTCTAGTCGTACTTTATCAAAGGCCTTTTCAAAGTCAGCAATGAATATCAGGCCTGGTTTCCCAGATTTTTTCATAGTGTTCTATTGTTTCCAGTACTTGCCTTATATTATCTCCAAAGTATCGTCCATGTAAAAAACCTGTCTGATTAGGATGAATAATATCCGACAATACCTTTTTAATTCTATGTATTTTGGTCCGTTTTTTTTGCATCACGACACTAAAGTTTAAGGGGCCTCCAGGTTTTTAGTATGATAGTAATATGAACTATTTTGACCGAAATTGTTTTTGTTTTAAAGTTAAGTATTGAATTGCATTGCCTCTAAGGGCACATTTAAGTGTCCCATACAATAAGGGGATCTGCTGTACCCATTTTATGCAAGAAAAGTCAGTTATAAAATCCTGTGTCTTGGTTAGAAACAAGTTGTCATCCAACAGGCTTTGAATCAATTTCCAATATCCACGTGGAAATTCTGTAAGAGTAATGTGGATGCCAACTATTTGATGGTCCGACCGCATTCTGCCGCCTATCAATACTTTGTAACTTTTGGTGCGCGAAGGACACAAGGAAGTAGTCGAGTCTACTAGCTTTATTAAGTATATCTCACTAGGTCGTCATACATCCACTAGTTCTAATGTGTCCATGATATTTGCATGAGGGTGATAGTTTGTAATGTGATTTCCTTTACGATCCATTAGAGTACTTAAGACTATTATAATCTCCCACCATATTAAGTCATTTGTTACTTGTGAGTTCGATAGATTTGTATATATATTTTAAAAGAAGTGTGGATCGTCATTATTTGGACCATATAGATTAATTAACCAAATCTGTTTATCGTCCAATAGCATAAAAAAAAAAAAATTATCCACCGTCCTATCGGATGATTTCACTTTTAATTCACGTTAGTTGACAACTCAAATCAAAACTAGACCGGTTTTTTCCCCCCCAGTGGCACAGCTTTTACACTCCAGTCTACAGTATATAGGACCTGCTAACCTCACCAGAACAAGCCTTGACATATCACCAGAACGAGCACCAAGCAATCAACATCATCAGATATTAAAATATGTTAAAACATATTCCACATGATTTGTTAAGTGTTGAATCTTCCAGCTGACTTTTGTTGACAGGCTGCTGTTTCTGTTGTAACAAAATGCTAAACTTAACACTAAAGAATGGACAACAATGTTGTAACTAAGGGAAAGGGTTCCCACATTTATTTATGAATCTACTGAAACATTTTCAAGAAATTACTGATATGCTACCTTTGTTTATTTCTTGATTCATTTATTTAAAAAAAAGGAAATGAACAACCTTGCATAATGCACGTGGAGAGAAAAGACAGTTACCCAACATAATCTTTACAAAGTAAGAAATCACCACAATGACCTCGTCACTTCATGTCATTATGACCTCATCATTTCATGTCATTATGACCTCATCATTTCATGTCATTATGACATCATTTCATGTCATTATGACCTCATCATTTCATGTCATTATGACCTCATCATTTCATGTCATTATGACCTCATGTGCAGGTCACTCTGCAGCAAAGAGTTTAACTGGAGTGCAACGCTAGGGCCCGTTTCCTAGACACTGATTAAGCAAAGCCCTGGACTAAAATATGATTTCAATGGGTATTTTTAGTTCTAGGACTAAGCCTAATATGTGTCCATGAAAACCAGCCCTTAAAGAACTAGGTGGGCCTAACAGTTCGACGCCACACATGATCAACTTTTTTGCTCGTCATGAAAGCAGAATAGGACAGAGGAAGCCTGGTCCCAGATCTGTTTGTGCTATCATGTCAACTCCTTGTCAATTTAATTGTCATGACGTCATGCCAAAAGATTCTGTTTGTTTCCATGAGGAGAAACAGACTGTCGGACAGAACCAGGCCACAACAGCAGAGACACTGATGATTCTAGTGTGGATCAATCAACATCACCTGGTCCCAGATCTGTTTGTGCTAACATGTCAACTCCCTGTCACTCACTCATCACGGTCGGGGTCAATTCCATTCCATTCCAAATCCAGTCAATACAGAGAGTAAAACAAATTCCAATTCCACATTTTCCTCATTGAAAAGCATTGGAGATATATGGAATTGGAATTTCAGTGTACTTCCTGAACCGACTGGAATTTAAAATGGAATTGACCCCAACCCTGCCATTGTCATGACAAACACTGGAATCAGGCTAGAATCAACAACACGTTTAGATTTAGACACGGTCAACCAAACCGTGGTGTTTTATGATGCAGGGTGGTGGTGGTGACAGAACTCAAAGCTGCTCTAGGCGTTGATCCAAACGCTACAGTTTCAAACCACCCTGTTCAGTAAAAAGAAGCGTTGTGGGCCAGCAAACACTGTGTAAAACTCACAGGCCCTTTGGTTTCACGGTCTGAACGTCTGACTGAGTGAGAAAAACAATAAACAAAACATGGAAATGAATCGTGGAATGCAGGACGAATGGCACCCTTTTCCCTATTTAGTGCACTACTTATGATCAAGGCCCTGGGCACCATAGAGGGAATAGGGTACCATTTGGGATAAAACCTTGGGAGTTGTGATGGATGGACAAAGCAAAAGGTCTGGCTATTGACAGTTCAATTCAAGAAGAACAATCAAACTAGAATTATTCAAAAACATTTACCACTCATCATCATTAGTTAAATCATCGTGAGTGTTAAAGGACCAAACCACCAGTTGGGTTTTATTAAAAATCCCCTCTGAAGTACTTTTCTCAGGAGGCCAGCCAGACAGGATTCTTCTTCTTTATTTTTGTGGTGGGGGGGGGGGTGACGCCAAAACAACATTAGAATCATCAACTCATTCTAGCTCTGTGGTAGTACCCACTGCAGTTCAACTCACCGTGACCTCTAACCTTAGAAGGCAAATCAATCACTTTTTAAAACGAGGCCAGTATAAACAAATCAAAAGTCATCATGGTTAGGACTGGGGGGAACCCCCCCCCCCCACCTCCAAGCCCAGGCAGAATGAAAACTAAAATAAAGTCCAGTCCAGTCATTGCCCCTGGTCCCTTGTTAGGGGGTTGAGCTCTGGCACAGGGTGTATTCACTAGGAAACCAAACCGAACAAAAACAGGATGAAAACGGGGTGAGGGACCTACCTGATTTGGTAAAAAAAAAAAATAAAAAAAGATTTCCATTTCAAAAACGTTTCGCTACGCTGTGCACTAATGAATACACCCCTGGCGAAGACGATGAGAGCTCCCGTGGGGTGTGGCGAGGGCAGGGGGGACGTCCTGCTAAATGTAGAACTGGTGCAGAGCCAGCTGGTCCATAAAGGGTCTGACCAGGTTGTCTGTCGCGAAGTAGAACACCAAGCCAAAGAAGATGGAGATGGGGAGAGCAGGGAGGGCCTTCTTAAAGATGGCCAGGAGAAGAAGAGTCAAACACAGGCCCTGGAGAGAGGAGAGGAGAGAACAGACAGAGAGAGAGCGACACAGAGACAGAGACAGAGAGAGAGAGAGAGAGAGAGAGAGCTTTGTTTATTATCTATACACAGGCCCTGGAGGGGAGGAAGACAAATAATCATGGTAATACAACCCATTTTTTTGTCGATTTATTTTCCCTTTTTGTACTTTAACTATTTGCACATCGTTACAACGACTATATATAGACATAATATGACATTTTAATTTTTTGTGAGTGTGATGTTAACTGTTAATTTTTTTATTGTTTATTTCACTTTTGTTTATCATCTATTTCACTTGCTTTGGCAACGTAAAGATACGTTTCCCATGACAATAAAGCCCCTTGAACTGACAGAGAGAGAGAGAACAGTCTGACAAGCATTAAAACACAGAAGCGATGGAGAGCAAAACAGACCCATCATGAAGAACTAGGGATTATAATGACTCACGATGAGTATGGCTACGAAGCTGGCCAGAGTGGTGTTCCAGTCTCCACTAGCCGCAGCTGAGGCCTTCCCCACCAGCATGCTGTAGAAGATGAAGTCTCCTAGACCCAGCTTCACTCCCCCTGGGAAACACACACAGAACACCGTTACAACACATTCGCAGGACCCCAGTACATGTCAGACATGCTTTTAAAGTTATGTACCCAGTAGGTCCCTCAGGTCCTCTGGCACTGGCCTTTTAACTACCCCAAAGCCTTGGACCAGGAGGCATGGAGAGGCAGCCTTTAGTTACTATGCCCCCAGCCTCTGGAATAGCCTGCCAGAGAACCTGAGGGGGGCTGAAACTGGACCAAGAGGCATGGAGAGGCAGCCTTTAGTTACTATGCCCCCAGCCTCTGGAATAGCCTGCCAGAGAACCTGAGGGGGGCTGAAACTGGACCAAGAGGCATGGAGAGGCAGCCTTTAGTTACTATACCCCCAGCCTCTGGAATAGCTAGAGACCTGATGGGGGCTGAAACTGGACCAAGAGGCATGGAGAGGCAGCCTTTAGTTACTATGCCCCCAGCCTCTGGAATAGCCAGAGAACCTGAGGGGGGCTGAAACTGGACCAAGAGGCATGGAGAGGCAGCCTTTAGTTACTATGCCCCCAGCCTCTGGAATAGCCTGCCAGAGAACCTGAGGGGGGCTGAAACTGGACCAAGAGGCATGGAGAGGCAGCCTTTAGTTACTATGCCCCCAGCCTCTGGAATAGCCTGAGAACCTGAGGGGGGCTGAAACTGGACATATTTAAAATAGATCTTAAAACATCTTTTTAGCTTTGCTTTTCCTCAGGAGGCTTTTTAGTCGTTCAGTTTGTCATTCTTTTGTTTTTATCTTGTGTTTGTAGTAAATATTTCAGATTTTATTTTCATTGTTTTTTAAACTTTTTTTTCCTGTAAAGCACATTGTGTTGCATTCCATGTCTGAAATGTGCTGTATAAATAAAGCTTGATTTGATTTGTAACCCTAACCCTGTGACCCTGTTACCCTAACCCCAACCCCAACCCCGTTACCCTAATTCCAATTCCTAACCCTGTAACCCAGTTACCCTAACCCCAACCCCGTTACCCTAACCCCGTTACCCTAACCCCATACCCTAATTCCAATTCCTAACCCTGTAACCCTAATAACAAACCCTAACTCTGTAACCATAACCCCGTTACCCTAACCCTAATTCCAAACCCTAACCCTGTTACTAGGGCTGTCCCAACAAAACAAAAAATCTTCGTAGACCGAAAGTCGTCTGTTCTTTCCACCAATTGATTGGTCGACGTGTATTTTTCCATATATAGACAACACGCCCTATGTGTTTTAATAAAATCCTCTATAGGCATTGAGCTTGTCTGATGCTTTTAAGTTTGATGAAATAAGACAAAAATCAGGTGCGTGTCCTTACTCAACTTTGAGTACAACCCCAAGAACACCATCCCAACCGTGAAGCATGGAGGTGGAAACATCATTCTTTGGGGATGCTTTTCTGCAAAGGGGGCAGGACGACTGCACCGTATTGAGGAGAGGATGGATGGGGCCATGTATCACGAGATCTTGGCCAACAACCTCCTTCCCTCAGTAAGAGCATTGAAGATGGGTTGTGGCTGGGTCTTCCAGCATGACAATGACCCGAAACCCACAGCCAGGGCAACTAAGGAGTGGCTCCGTAAGAAGCATCTCAAGGTCCTGGAGTGGCCTAGCCAGTCTCCAGACCTGAACCCAATAGAAAATGTTTGGAGGGAGCTGAAAGTCCGTATTGCCCAGCGACAGCCCCGAAACCTGAAGGATCTGGAGAAGGTCTGTATGGAGGAGTGGGCCAAAATCCCTGCTGCAGTGTGTGCAAACCTGGTCAAGACCTACAGGGAACGTATGATCTCTGTAATTGCAAACAAAGGTTTCTGTACCAAATATTAAGTTCTGCTTTTCTGATGTATCAAATACTTATGTCATGCAATAAAATGCAAATGAATTACTTAAAAATCATACAATGTGATTTTCTGGATTTTTGTTTTAGATTCCGTCTCTCACAGTTGAAGTGTACCTATGATAAAAATTACAGACCTCTACATGCTTTGTAAGTAGGAAAACCTGCAAAATCAGCAGTGTATCAAATACTTGTTATCCCCACTGTGTGTGTGTGTGTGTGTGTGTGTGTGTGTGTATATATATATATATATATATATACATACAGTACCAGTCAAAAGTTTGGACACCCCTACTCATTCCAGGGTTTTTCTATATTTTTACTATTTTCTACATTGTAGAATAATAGTGAAGACATCAAAACTATGAAATAACACATATGGAATCATGTAGTAACCAATCAAATCAAAATATATTTTATATTTGAGATTCTTCAAAGTAGCCACCCTTTGCCTTGATGACAGCTTTGCACACTCTTGGCATTCTCTCAACCAGCTTCATGAGGTAGTCACCTGGAATGCATTTCAATTAACAGGTGTGCCTTCTTAAAAGTTAATTTGTGGAATTTATTTCCTCCTTAATGCGTTTGAGCCAATCAGTTGTGTTGTGACAAGGTAGGGGGGGTATACAGAAGATTTGGTAAAAGACCAAGTGCATATTATGGCAAGAACAGCTCAAATAAGCAAAGAGAAATGACAGTCCATCATTACTTTAAGACATGAAGGTCAGTCAATACGGAACATTTCAAGAACTTTGACAGTTTCTTCAAGTGCAGTCGCAAAAACCATCAAGCGCTATGATGAAACTGGCTCTCATGAGGACCGCCACAGGAATGGAAGACCCAGAGTTACCTCTGCTGCAGAGGATAAGTTCATTAGAGTTACCAGCCTTAGAAATTGCAGCCCAAATAAATTAGTAACAGGCTACCGAGTGGCGTAGCGGTCTAAGGCACTGCATCTCAGTGCTCGAGGCGTCACTACAGACCCCCTGGTTCGATTCCAGGCTGTATCACAACCGGCCGTGATTGGGAGTCCCATAGGGCGGCGCACAATTGGCCCAGCGTCGTCCGGGTTTGGTCGGTGTAGGCCGTCATTGTAAATAAGAATTTGTTCTTTTTTATTTTATTTTAATTTCACCTTTATTTAACCAGGTAAGCCAGTTGAGAACAAGTTCTCATTTACAACTGCGACCTGGCCAAGATAAAGCAAAGCAGTGCGATAAAAACAACAACAGAGTTACATATGGGGTAAAACAAAACAAAGTCAAAAATACAACAGAAATAAATATATATACAGTGTGTGCAAATGTAGCAAGTTATGGAGGTAAGGCAATAAATAGGCTATAGTGCAAAATAATTACAATTAGTATTAACACTGGAATGATAGATGTGCAAGAGATGATGTGCAAATAGAGATACTGCGGTACAAATTAGCAAAATAAATAACAATATGGGGATGAGGTAGTTGAGTGGGCTAATTTCAGATGGGCTGTGTACAGGTGCAGTGATCGGTAAGGTGCTCTGACAACTGATGCTTAAAGTTAGTGAGGGAGATAAGAGTCTCCAGCTTCAGAGATTTTTGCAATTTGTTCCAGTCATTGGCAGCAGAGAACTGGAAGGAATGGCGGCCAAAGGAGGTGTTGGCTTTGGGGATGACCAGTGAGATATACCTGCTGGAGCGCAGACTACGGGTGGGTGTTGCTATGGTGACCAATGAGCTAAGATAAGGCGGGGGGGGGGGGTGGGACTTGCCTAGTTAAATAAAGGTAAAATAAAAAATAAAATAAAACAGACAACTCAACATCAACTGCGTGAATCAGGCCTTCATGGTCGAATTGCTGCAAAGAAACCACTACTAAAGGACACCAATAAGAAGAAGAGACCTGCTTGGGCCAAGAAACACAAGCAATGGCCATTACACCGGTGGAAATCTGTCCTTTGGTCCAAATTGGAGAATTTTCATTCCAACTGCCGTGTCTTTGTGAGACGCAGAGTAGGTGAACGGATGATCTCCGCATGTGTATTTCCCACCGTGAAGCATGGAGGAGGAGGTGTTATGGTGTGGGGCTGCTTTCCTGGTGACACTGTATGTGATTTACTTAGAATTCAAGGCACACTTAACCAGCATGGCTACCACAGCATTCTGCAGCGAAACGCCATCCCATCTGGTTTGCGTTTTGTGGGACTATCATTTGTTTTTCAATAGGACAATGTCCCAAAACACACCTCCAGGCTGTGTAAGGGCTATTTGACCAAGGAGAGTGATGGAGTGCTTCATCAGATGACCTGGCCTCCACAAACACCCGACCTCAACCCAATTGAGATGGTTTGGGATGAGTTGGACCGCAGAGTGAAGGAAAAGCAGCCAACAAATGAATTCAAAATGAAAAGCTGAAATGTCTTGAATCAATAAGTGTTCAACCCCTTTGTTATGGCAAGCCTAAATAAGTTCAGGATTAACATTTTGCAAGTTGCATGGACTCACTCTGTGTGCAATAATCTCTGTACCCCACACATACAATTATCTGTAAGATCCCTAAGTCCAGCAATTAATGTCAAACACAGATTCAACCACAAAGATCAGGGAGGTTTTCCAATGCCTCGCAAAGAATGGCACCTATTGGTAAATGGGTTTTTAAAAAAGGCAGACATTGAAATATCCCTTTGAGCATGGTGAAGTTATTAATTACACTTTGGATGGTGTATCAATACACCCAGTCACTACAGAGATACAGGCGTCCTTCCTAACTCAGTTGCCGGAGAGGAAGGAAACTGCTCAGGGAATTCACCATGAGGTCAATGGTGACTTTAAAACAGTTACAGAGTTTAATGTCTGTGATAGGAGAAAACTGAGGATGGATCAACAACATTGTAGTTACTCCACAATACTAACCTAAATGACAGAGTGAAAAGAAGGAAGACTTTAAAGAACAAAAATATTCAAAAACATGCAACCTGTTTGCAACAAGGCACCAAAATAATACTGCAAAAAATGTGGCAAAGCAATTAACTTTTTGTCCTGAATACAAAGTGTTGCATTGGATTTGCCCCAAACATATTACTGAGTACCACTCTCCATATTTTCAAGCATAGTGGTGGCTGCATCATGTTATGGGTATCCTTGTAATTGTTAAGGACTGGGGAGTTTTCAGGATAAAAAATAAACGGAATGGAGCTAAGCACAGGGAAAATCCTAGAGGAAAACTTGGTGCAGTCTGCTTTTCACCAGACACTGGGAGATGAATTCACCTTTCAGCAGGACAAAAACCTAAAACACAAGGCCAAATCTACACTGGAGTTGCTTACCAAGAAGACAGTGAATGTCCCTGAGTGGCCGAGTTCCAGTTTTGACTTAAATCTGCTTGGAAATCTATGGCAAGACCTGAAAATTGCTGTCTAGCAATGATCCCCAACATCTTGACAGAGCTTGAAGAATCTTTAAAAGAATAATGGGCAAATGTTGCACAATCCAGGTGTGGAAAGCTCTTAGAGACTTACCCAGAAAGACTCACAGCTGTAAACGCTGCCCAAGGTGATTCTAACATGTATTGACTAAGAGGCTTGAATACTTCTGTAAATCAAGATATATTAGTGTTTTATTTTTCATTAATATCTTTACAAAATGTTAGAATTTTTCTTCCACTTTGATATGAGTATTTTGTGTAGATCGTTGACAACAAATTACAATTAAATCCATTTTAATCCCACTTTTTAACAACAGAATGTTGATAAAGTCCAGGGGTGTGAATACTTTCTGAAGGCCCTGTATGTGAGAATGCTGTTCATCGACTACAGCTCAGCGTTCAACACCATAGTGCCCTCCAAGCTCATCACTAAGCTCAGGGCCCTGAACACCTCCCTCTGCAAATGGATCCTGGACTTTAACGGGCTGCCCCCAGGTGGTGAGGGTAGGCAACAACACATTCACCACACTGATCTTCAACACGCGCTTAGTCCCCTCCTGTACTCCCTGTTCACCCACGACTGAGTGGCCAGGCACGACTCCAACACCACCATTACGTTTTGCTGACGACACGACGGTGGTTGGCCTGATCACCGACGACGATGAGACAGCCTATAGGGAGGAGGTCAGAGAGCTGGCAGTGTGTTGCCAGGACAACAACCTCTCCCTCAACGTCGGCAAGACAAAGAGCTGATCGTGGTCGAGAGCTTCAAATTCCTAGGTGTCCACATCACTAAGGAATTATCATGGTCCAAACACACCAACACAGTCGTGAAGAGGGTACAATAACACCTCTGCCCCCTCAGGAGGCTGGACACATTTGGCATGGGCCCTCAGATCCTCAAAACGTTCTACAGCTGCACCATCGAGAGCACCTTGACTGGCTGCATCACCGCCTGGTATGGCAGCTGCTCGGCATCCGACCGCAAGGCGCTACAGAGGGTAGTGCGTACGGCCCAGTACATCACTGGGGCCGAGCTCCCTGCCATCCAGGTGTCAGACTGCAGTCACCCTAGTCATAGTGTTCCCTCTGCTACCGCACGGCAAGCGGTACCGATGCACCAAGTCTGGAACCAAAAGGACCCTGAACAGCTTCTACCCCCAAGCCATAAGACTGTTAAATAGTTAACCAAAGCTACCCGGACTATCTGCATTGACCCTTTTTGCTCGACTCATCACATACTGTTCACCATCTATCCTGTTGCCTAGCCACTGTATATATATATATATATATATATATATATATATATATATATATATATATACACACCTCCATTACCTGGTACCGATGCACATCGACTGGTACTGGTATTGTGTATTTATTCCTCGTGTTATAATTAGTTCTATATTTTTCTCCGCATTGGAAGTAAACATTTCACTGTGTGCCATAGAGTATACATTTTTCACCAAACTACACGGCTTTCAAAATCCTAACATCGCTGAGCCTCTCATTTATCGACCGTCTTTCATGAAGTTTTTTTGTCTTGCCAACGTAGTGGTGGGCTAAACGATCTGGCACAGACGGGGGTCACAGACTACGAGATTCTGATGTGATTAGATTTAACGTCGCTAGAACGGCCTGTAGCTCAAAACAGCCTCAAAAGTTTTCAGTCAGACATTCACGCTTTGCCATAGAGTATACATTTTTCGCCAACATTTTTAATTGAATAACATTGCTTGTGAACTTCAGAGCTGTAACGATTTTACCGTTCGGTTTAAAGGCAAATACAAAACACATACTAGTCTCCTGCTCCCGTCTACACATTCTGGGACGAGTCTCCTGCTCCCGTCTACACATTCTGGGACTAGTCTCCTGCTCCAGTCTACACATTCTGGGACTAGTCTCCTGCTCCAGTCTACACATTCTGGGACTAGTCTCCTGCTCCAGTCTACCCATTCTGGGACTAGTCTCCTGCTCCCGTCTACACATTCTGGGACTAGTCTCCTGCTCCAGTCTACACATTCTGGGAGATGTGAAACAGCGTCATCTCACTGGCTTCTTCTCTGGCAACGTGTCGTTGCACATCTCACACTACAGCAGCATTGCAGACTTTGTGCCAATCTTTTTTATATATTTTTTTATAAAATTGGGACATCTGGGACTGCCCAAAGACGGGATCGGTAGTCCTCAGATTGCGTCTCTGGCCCGGTGACGGCCGCGCGCCCTGATTTGAAAAACGACATGGGGATTGTTTACAAATACAGTTGTGTTTATTGTTACTGTTCAGTTCTGTACTCACGCTCCTCATCGTCCTCATCGTCCATTACGGGTGGTCTGGCAGAGGGGAGCTGTTGGATCTCCCGTCGGGTCTCGTCTGTGGACTGGAGGGGTCCCAGCTGATGCTCTTGATGCCCCATCCAGTTAGGGGTGAACCCTCCGTCATCCTCTGGGGGGCTGAGAGGGGCCGGGCCCAGAGCCAGGGCTGCAGGGGAGGGAGAGAATAATTCAGATATTTTTTTAAATACTGGAGATGCCATAAAAAGTGTCATGTTTTGTGGTGCAACTGTGGCCAGCGATGGAGGGGTTGCTGATGGGAGGGTAGAAAATCATTACGATATTACTAATAATTACGATATTACTAAAACACTTAAGAAAAATAGTCATATTTTGGGGTGCAAGTGAGGCCAGGACTAGGGGGGGGGGGCTGAAGAGGAGGGTAGAGAGGAATTTAAATAATAAACCTTGCTCCAGACTCACATTGACTCTCAGCCTGAGTGATGGGGGCCTCTGTTGAGTTCTTCCTGGTCATCGGTCTGTGTCCGAGGCCAGTGTCTGCCATGTTGACCAGCCACACCATGGTTGCTGGGAATGGAGGGATAGATTGGTACAGTCGATGTTACTCGGCAGCTATGGGCATTCAATGTTTGAGACAAACAACATCAGACAGCCACAATATCTTAACTGTGCGACAGATTCACTGACTGCCTGAAAGCATGTGCTAGCTTGTGAAAACATATAGCATAGATAATAACAAATCAGTTTCCATCAATGAGATGTAACATATCCAACAATGATATGTAACAATACCATATCCATCAATGATATGTAACAATACCATATCCATCAATGATATGTAACAATACCATATCCATCAATGACCTGCCACTGGCCTTAAACAAAGCATGTGTCCATGTATGCTGATGATTCAACCATATATGCATCAGCAACCACAGCTAATAAAGTCACTGAAACCCTTAACAAAGAGTTGCAGTCTGTTTTGAAATGGGTGGCCAGTAATAAACTGGTCCTGAACATCTCTAAAACTAAGAGCAATTGTATTCGTACAAATCATTCCCTAAGCTTTAGACGTCAGCTGAATCTGGTAATGAATGGTGTGGCTTTTGAACAAGTTGAGGAGACTAAATTACTTGGCGTTACTTTAGATTGTAAACTGTCATGGTCAAAACATATAGATTTAATGGTTGTAAAGACAGGGAGAGGTATGTCCGTAATAAAGAGATGCTCTGCTTTTTTGACACCCCACTCCACAAAGCAAGTCCTGCAGGCTCTAGTTTTGTCTTATCTTGATTATTGTCCAGTCATATGGTCCAGTGCTGCAAGGAAAGACCTAGTTAAGCTGCAGCTGGCCCAGAACAGAGCGGCACGTCTTGCTCTTCATTGTAATCAGAGGGCTAATATTAATACTATGCATGCCAGTCTCTCTTGGCTAAGAGTTGAGGAGAGACTGACTGCATCACTTCTTCTTTTTATAAGAAACATTCATGTGTTAAAAATCCAAAATTGTTTGCGTCGTCAACTTACACACAGCTCTGACACACACACTTACCCCACCAGACATGCCACCAGGGGTCTTTTCAGTCCCCAAATCCAGAACAAATTCAAGAGAGCGTACAGTATTATATAGAGCCATTATTGCATGGAACTCCATTCCACCTCATATTGCTCAAGTTAAACAATTTAAAGGCAATGCTACCAAATACTAATTGAGTGTATGTAAACTTCTGACCCACTGGGAATGTGATTAAATAAATAAAAGCTGAAATAAATCACTCTCTACTATTATTCTGACATTTCACATTCTTAAAATAAAGTGGTGATCCTAACTGACCTAAGACAGGGAATTTTTACTATGATTAAATGTCAGGAATTGTGAAAAACTGAGTTTAAATGTATTTGGCTGAGGTGTATGTATGTAAACTTCCGACTTCAACTGTAAATAACATTCTATTGGTTAGAAGAATTTTGTATAATAATTTAAATTGGAAAAGTATTTTTTTGTTTTGAATCTGGCGTCATTTTGCGTATCAGCTCATAAACCATTTGCCATGGAATCGGTACGTCAAAAATCTCTTCCCAACTATTTTACAATCTATATGGGACGGCTGTCAATCCTTTGGTCCTTAAATTAAACTGGTATACTTTTTTATTTATCACAGTTTTCTTTAACCAATGATGGTCTTTAATGCAAGGCCGACAGACAAGTTCCTTACTTTCTCCCCCTTCCACTTTCCTCTTCCATTTTTGCGGTAATGCTGCAATTATTTGGTTGTAATTTTGGGTAGAGCAGACATTTCCATATGTTTTTGTTAGCTGCATGTGCGACATAACTCCACCAGTCCTACCGATGATATCATTTACGAAGATGATACATTGTTAAAAAAAAATCAAAAAAAATAATGTTTTTTTTAATCAATTAGTATATTTGAGTTTAACCACAATATTTGTTGCATTATTTGTTCTGTGGTTTCTGGATGATTACATTGAAATTGCAAACAACTTTCTATGGCTTGTTTTAGAAATAGTGATATTTGGGAGATGATTTCCTTTTTAAATAACTGAAAGTGAGAGGTTGTAATCTGAATAAAGGGAAAAAGGCCATTCTTGAACATTGGGTGAGACAATCTTACTAATTTGAACCAGTTCGGATTTAAGTATAACTTTTGTATGACTGAAGCTTTTAGTGATAGGTCTAATGCTTTAATATTTAATAATTTCTGCCCTCCGAATTCATATTTATTATATAAATAGGCCCGTTTAATTTTGTCTGGCTTGCCGTTCCAAATAAAATTGAATATTTTTCCTCATATAATTTATAAAACAGGTCGCTAGGTGTAGGAAAGACCATAAGCAAATAGGTAAACTGGGATAATACTAAAGAGTTAAACAGGGTGATGTTTCCACAAATTGACAGGTATTTTCCTTTCCATGGTAGCAAGATCTTATCTATTTTGCTAACTTTCTATTAAAATGTATTGGAGTGAGATCATTTATTTCCATTGGGATATGTATTCCGAGTATATCCACATCACCATCAGACCATTTTATTGGTAAACTACATGGTAATGTATACATTGTATTTCTTAGTGATCCAATACGTAATATAGTACATTTGTCATAATTTGGTTGTAATCCAGAGAGGTTAGAAAATGTATCTAGATCCTCTATGAGGCTGTGGAGGGATTCAAGTTGTGGATTTAAAAGAAAACATGAATCATCAGTGTACAATGACACCTTTATTTTTAAGCCCTGGATTTCTAATCCTCTGATATTATTGTTGGATCTGATTTTAATAGCTAACATCTCGATGGCAATAATAAATAGATATCCCGATAGTGGACAACCTTGATTCACTCCTCTTGACAGTTTAAAACTTTCAGAGAAATAGCCATTATTTACTATTTTACACCTAGGGTAACTATACATGATTTTAACCCATTTTATGAGAGATTCTCCAAAATTGAAATGCTCCAGGCATTTACATATGAACTCCAGTCGTACTTTATCAAAAGCCTTTTCAAAGTCAGCTATGAATAGCAGGCCTGGTGTCAGATAATCTACCATTTACATAGGAGTGGTTAAAACATGCTAATAACCGACCTAATAATATATCAAAAAAGGTTTGGTATACCTCGACTGGTATGCCATCCAACCCTGGAGTTTTCCCGGACTTAAAGTCTTTAATTTGCGTCCAGAAGTTCCTCCTCTGTAATTTCACCTTCACATGAGTCTTTCTGTATGGCTGTTAATTTTACATTATCAATAGAAAAATAATCCATACAATTAACTTCAGTTAGAGGAGATGGAGGCGACTGAAACGAAAACATCTGCACCATCGTGTTCGAGAGTCTGATCTTTCCATAATAGTTTGTAGGCTAAACCGCTCTAGCTCTGTCACCGCGGATGTGGCGGATTGAGATGCAGCCCATGCAAAAAAAAAAAAAAAGATATCGCTTAAACTGATGGATTTTGATGGGGATTTCTTTACGATGCTAATAACATTTCTGCGGGGGCACGAACAAACACCTCTAGGTTAAAACCACTTCAAATCAGTGTAGATGAAGTGGAGGAGACGGGTTGAACAAGGATTTTTAAGCCTCGAGACAATGGAGACATGGATTGTGTATGTGTGCCATTCAGAGGGTGAACGGGCAAGACAAAATATTTAAGTGCCTTTGAACGGGGTACGGTAGTAGGTGCACAGGCGCACCGGTTTGTGTCAAGAACTGCAACGCTGCTGGGTTTTTTCACACTCAACAGTTTCCCGTGTGTATCAAGAACGGTCCACCACCCAAATGACATCCTGCCAACTTGACACAATCATAGCTTTCACCTGGTCAGTCTGTCACGGAAAGAGCAGGCGTTCCTAATGTTTTGTATACATGTAATACAGGTGTGTACAAGCGTTGAGGTGGGAGGCGTAATGTGTGCCTTACAGGAGTAGATGAGAGCAGGGAAGATGGGTTCGTTCCTCTCCTGGGCAGTCTCCACTAGGATACGTAGCGGACCTTTGGGACAGAGCACTGCTAGCAGATCTATGGAGGGAGAAACAGGGTCAAATTCATTAGGGCACATCGTGGAAAAATGTTTTGCAACGGAAAATGAAAAACAGCCGTTTGTTATTGTACAGTTCAGATAACACACGGAAACAGGAAGAGGCTTTCTTCCATTTGGTGCCTAATGAATATGACTCATATAGAATAGTGTTGGAGCCAGAACAGAGGGCGCTTTGAGAGACAGACCAAGTAAAAATATTTCATCTGATTTAAAGATTTGCTGAGACTGGGTGGGTGAAAACTCAACTCAACACCAGCTATTCCTGGCTTCTTTCTGCACTTCGCTCACATAATATCTGTGGTCAGCATTGGACTGCTACAGCAAACTGACCACCGGCACTGCTACCTCCAATAAACCAAACCTAAACCAACCACACTGCTACCACAAGCTAACCACTTTTAGGTTAAATAAATCTACAATGACTACTCCCGTCCTGGCCGTTATTCTCAGACAGTGGCTGGGTCCCTAATGCCACCCTATTCCCTATATAGTGCACTACTTTTGACCAGAGCACTATGGGCCCTGTATCTATGGGCTCTGGACAGAAGTAGTGCGCTATATAGGGAATAGGGTGGCATTTGGCACGCAGCCACCGCATGCGTAGCTACAGTCTCAGTGATCGACCTGTATACAACCCAAAGACTCACCATAGACAGATATAATAACAGACAGGATCAGCCAGGAGGTCCACTCAGACAGGTACTCACCATAGACAGATATAATAACAGACAGGATCAGCCAGGAGGTCCACTCAGACAGGTACTCACCATAGACAGATATAATAACAGACAGGATCAGCCAGGAGGTCCACTCAGACAGGTACTCACCATAGACAGATATAATAACAGACAGGATCAGCCAGGAGGTCCACTCAGACAGGTACTCACCATAGACAGATATAACAGCCAGGATCAGCCAGGAGGTCCACTCAGACAGGTACTCACCATAGACAGATATAACAGCCAGGATGAGCCAGGCGGTCCACTCAGGCAGGTACTTGATGAAGACCAGAGCCATGAGAGCAGAGATCATGATGAGGTAGGCCTGCTGCAGACGGAGAGGACCCTTCCAGTGGATACAGATCATCCCTACCACCCCGAAGTTCCAGACGATCACAGCCAGGGTGATCCAGTCCATCGCCACATTGTACGTCTTGAAGACTTCTCTGGAGGGCAGATTGAGCAATGTTACACTTAAAGAGTACAGAAGGATCTGCCCAGTCACACACTTTACACAGCAGATCCACTGATGACTTGACTTATGTGATTGAAGAGAGACTAAGACTTGGAAGAATGAATGGACTCACTTGAGGTAGATGAAGGAGAAGAAGAACAGGAGGAGGAGAGAAGAGAGGAACAGCCAGCCTTGGATCACCTGTAGAGACACACAGAGATCAATAACAGGAGGAGGAGAGGAACAGCCAGCCTTGGATCACCTGTAGAGACACACAGAGATCAATAACAGGAGGAGGAGAGGAACAGCCAGCCTTGGATCACCTGTAGAGACACACAGAGATCAATAACAGGAGGAGGAGAGGAACAGCCAGCCTTGGATCACCTGCAGGGACACACAGAGATCAATAACAGGAGGAGGAGAGGAACAGCCAGCCTTGGATCACCTGTAGGGACACACAGAGATCAATAACAGGAGGAGAGAAGAGAGGAACAGCCAGCCTTGGATCACCTGTAGAGACACACAGAGATCAATAACAGGAGAAGAGAAGAGAGGAACAGCCAGCCTTGGATCACCTGTAGAGACACACAGAGATCAATAACAGGAGGAGGAGAGGAACAGCCAGCCTTGGATCACCTGTAGGGACACACAGAGATCAATAACAGGAGGAGGAGAGGAACAGCCAGCCTTGGATCACCTGTAGAGACACACAGAGATCAATAACAGGAGGAGGAGAGGAGAGGAACAGCCAGCCTTGGATCACCTGTAGAGACACACAGAGATCAATAACAGGAGGAGGAGAGGAACAGCCAGCCTTGGATCACCTGTAGAGACACACAGAGATCAATAACAGGAGGAGGAGAGGAACAGCCAGCCTTGGATCACCTGTAGGGACACACAGAGATCAATAACAGGAGGAGGAGAGAAGAGAGGAACAGCCAGCCTTGGATCACCTGTAGAGACACACAGAGATCAATAACAGGAGGAGGAGAGGAACAGCCAGCCTTGGATCACCTGTAGGGACACACAGAGATCAATAACAGGAGGAGGAGAGGAACAGCCAGCCTTGGATCACCTGTAGGGACACACAGAGATCAATAACAGGAGGAGGAGAGGAACAGCCAGCCTTGGATCACCTGCAGGGACACACACAGATCAATAAGGCTAGGGCTGATTTCAAGGTGTTACTGCTAACCTACAAAGCATTACATGGGCTTGCTCCTACCCATCTCTCCGATTTGGTCCTGCCGTACATACCTACACGTACGCTGCGGTCACAAGACGCAGGCCTCCTTATTGGCCCTAGACTTTCTAAGCAAACAGCTGGAGGCAGGGCTTTCTCCTATAGAGCTAATTTTTTATGGAATGTTTTTTTTTTAAATCAATGTGAGAGACGCAGACTCGGTCTCGACCTTTAAGTCCTTACTGAAGACTCATCTCTTCAGTAGGTCCTATGATTGAGTGTAGTCTGGCCCAGGGGTGCCAAGGTGAACGGAAAGGCACTGGAGCGACGAACCGCCCTTGCTGTCTCTGCCTGGCCGGCTCCCCTCTCTCCACTGGGATTCTCTGCCTCTGACCCTATTACGGGGGCTGAGTCACTGGCTTACTAGTGCTCTTCCATGCCGTCCCTAGGAGAGGTGCATCACTTGAGTGGGTTGAGTCACTGACGTGATCTTCCTGTCAGGTTTGTCGCCCCCTTGGGCTCGTGCGGTGGAGGAGGTCTTCGTGGGCTATACTCAGCCTTGTCTCAGGGTAGTAGGTTGGTGGTCTATACTCAGCCTTGTCCCAGGGTAGTAGGTTGGTGGGCTATACTCAGCCTTGTCCCAGGGTAGTAAGTTGGTGGTCTATACTCAGCCTTGTCTCAGGGTAGTAGGTTGGTGGGCTATACTCAGCCTTGTCTCAGGGTAGTAGGTTGGTGGTCTGTTGATATCCCTCTAGGGGTGTGGGGGCTGTGCTTTGGCAAAGTGGGTGGGGTTATATCCTGCCTGGTTGGCCCTGTCCGGGGGTATCGTCGGACGGGGCCACAGTGTCCACGGACCCACCCCTGTTTCAGCCTCCAGTATCTATGCTGCTATAGTCTATGTGCCGGGGGGCTAGGGTCAGTCTGTTATATCTGGTGTTATTCTCCTGTCTTATCCGGTCCTGTGTGAATTTAAGTATGCTCCCTCTAATTCTCCCATCTCTCCCTCCCCTCCAGGAGGACCTGAGCCCTAGGACCATGCCTCAGGACTTCCTGGCCTGATGACTCCTGGCTGTCCCCAGTCCACCTGGTCCTCTCTCCCTCCCCTCCCGGAGGACCTGAGCCCTAGGACCATGCCTCAGGACTACCTGGCCTGATGACTCCTGGCTGTCCCCAGTCCACCTGGTCCTCTCTCCCTCCCCTCCCGGAGGACCTGAGCCCTAGGACCATGCCTCAGGACTACCTGGCCTGATGACTCCTGGCTGTCCCCAGTCCACCTGGTCGTGCTGCTGCTCCAGTTTCAACTCTTCTGCCTGCAGCTATGGAACCCTGACCTGTTCACCGGACGTGCTACCTTGTCCCAGACCTGCTGTTTTCAACTCTCTCTCTCTACCGCACCTGCTATTTCAACCTCTCCTGATGTACTGACCTGTTGCAACCTCTACAACCACTGTGATTATTATTTGACCCTGCTGGTCATCTATGAACGTTTGAACATCTTGGAGAAAAATCTGGCCTTAATGGCCATGTACTGTTATAATCTCCACCCAGTACAGCCAGTAGAGGACTGGCCACCCCTCAGAGCCTGGTTCCTCTCTACCCAGTACAGCCAGAAGAGGACTGGCCACCCCTCAGAGCCTGGTTCCTCTCTACCCAGTACAGCCAGAAGAGGACTGGCCACCCCTCAGAGCCTGGTTCCTCTGGTCTACCCAGTACAGCCAGTAGAGGACTGGCCACCCCTCAGAGCCTGGTTCCTCTCTACCCAGTACAGCCAGAAGAGGACTGGCCACCCCTCAGAGCCTGGTTCCTCTGGTCTACCCAGTACAGCCAGTAGAGGACTGGCCACCCCTCAGAGCCTGGTTCCTCTCTACCCAGTACAGCCAGTAGAGGACTGGCCACCCCTCAGAGCCTGGTTCCTCTCTACCCAGTACAGCCAGTAGAGGACTGGCCACCCCTCAGAGCCTGGTTCCTCTCTACCCAGTACAGCCAGTAGAGGACTGGCCACCCCTCAGAGCCTGGTTCCTCTCTACCCAGTACAGCCAGTAGAGGACTGGCCACCCCTCAGAGCCTGGTTCCTCTCTAGGTTTCTTCCTAGGTTTCCTTCCTTTCTAGGGAGTTTTTCCTAGCCACCGTGCTTCTACATCTGCATTGCTTGCTGGTTGGGGTTTTAGGTTGGGTTTCTGTATAGCTCTTTGTGACATCTGCTGATGTAAACAGGGCTTTATAAATACATTTGATAGATTTTACTTTAATTTACTTTTATTTAACTAGGCAAGTCAGTTAAGAACAAATTATTATTTACAATGACGGCCTACACCGGCCAAACCCGGACGACGCTGGGCCAATTGTGCGCCGCCCTATGGGACTCCCAATCACGGCCGGTTGTGATACAGCCTGGAATCGAACCAGGGGGTCTGTAGTGACGCCTCGAGCACTGAGATGCAGTGCCTTAGACCGCTGGGCCACTCTTGGAGCCCCATTGGGATTAATTGAACAGCAAACTGGCTGTATACATGTTTAGTATGTCACTGTATCTACACACACACAGAGCACTGACACCTACTGTGATGAGTGACAACAGGGTTGTGTTCCTGAGGCACCAAGCGGAAGAAAACGGACGACTTCCTGGACTTGTCCATCAAGACCAGGAAGTAAAAATGTTATCATACTTTCATTTTTTTCTGTTGCAAAATGATTTACTTTGTGTGCCCTAATGAATACAACCCTGACGGCATTGTCAGAGCAGCATATCTTACCCTGTAGAAGCGGTACTTGTATAGCAGCATATCTCTTACCCTGTAGAAGCGGTACTTGTATAGCAGCATATATCTTACCCTGTAGAAGCGATACTTGTATAGCAGCATATCTCTTACACTGTAGAAGCGGTACTTGTATAGCAGCATATCTTACCCTGTAGAAGCGGTACTTGTATAGCAGCATATCTTACCCTGTAGAAGCGGTACTTGTATAGCAGCACCAGAACCATAGTCATCACTATGATGACACTGATCATGATGGTGGCGTTGAGGACTGAGTTCAGGGCTCGCTGCCCTATTGTGTCTGTGTCCTCAGGGAACGGGGTGTAGATCCTGGACAACACATCACATATCAGACAGGTATCAAGATCCTGGACAACACATCACATATCAGACAGGTATCAAGATCCTGGACAACACATCACATATCAGACAGGTATCAAGATCCTGGACAACACATCACATATCAGACAGGTATCAAGATCCTGGACAACACATCACATATCAGACAGGTATCAAGATCCTGGACAACACATCACAGAAGATTAGACTCATCGCATTAGATAACATTACAGAAAATATTTAACATTACAGTGTCAGACAACCATCAGAAATACTCAAACACCATCCTATCATCATCATCATTATCTTCTCTGTGTTCCAATCTGGAGCCTTGTCTCAGGGTTAGGTCGCCAGAACGTCGTCGGTACTCACAGCCTCTGTCCATCGTTGTGGGTGTAGAAGCTGACGGACTTGATGGTTGCCACGACGACCACCATGCAGAGCGTGACAGGGACGAAGAGCATGATGACGTGTTTGGCCCCGTACTTCAGCGTCAGTTCCTCATCTTCATCTTCCTCACTCTCTACCACCTGGGGCGGGCGTCGTGGGGGAGCTGTGGAGGGGGGCTGTCCGTTCTGCTCCGCCCCACCCCCTCCACCCCTGGACCGCAACCCCGTCACCCCAAGCTCAGGGTGCTGGTTCTGGGTTGGCACTGGAGCCTCAGTCGCCTGGAGAGGAGCAGAGGGACAGCCTTTCAGTACACGGAAATATTTACATTCTAGTCATTTTAGCAGACGCTCTTATCCAGAGCGACTTACAGGAGCAATTCGGGTTAAGTGCCTTGCTCAAGGGTACAGACAGATTTTTTTCACCTAGTAGGCTCGGGGATTTGAACCAGCGACCTTTCGGTTACTGGCCCAACGGAACCGCTAGGCTACCCGCCGCCAGAGTGTAATGCTTTAAAATGACAAAAGAAACCAAAAGAGGTAAAAAAAAAAACGACAGGAAAAAAAAAAAAAACACACTGATCAACATTTCTGTAATGTTTCATCTGCACGCACACCTATGGGGACAGTTTGCTGCGTATCGGGCGTTACAGAAGAACACGGTAGGTCTATAGACACAGGAGTTGGCAAGACAGTAATAACAGATCTGGGACCAGGCTACATCTCATTTCACTGAGTCAACAAAAACCCTCCCATTTATGAGGTAGGTAGTCACCAATGGTGACTCCAGTAACAACAACAGTATCACTGCGTCACACTTCACCAGTTCAGCCACGTTAGTGTGCGCAGAGCCACAGAATTAAATAGAACAGTCTAGAGAGTTAGTTATATTGTATCTCTATGGGCCCGGGTTCCCAGGCACAGATTAGTCCTGGAATACAAAGCGTCCTCCGTGAAGATTCTCCATCGAAAGTGCTTTGAAGCCCGGACAGAGCGTTGCAGTCCCGAGGCTGTCAAGGAAGCCCGGACAGAGCGTTGCAGTCCCGAGGCTGTCAAGGAAGCCCGGACAGAGCGTTGCAGTCCCGAGGCTGTCAAGGAAGCCCGGACAGAGCGTTGCAGTCCCGAGGCTGTCAAGGAAGCCCGGACAGAGCGTTGCAGTCCCGAGGCTGTCAAGGAAGCCCGGACAGAGCGTTGCAGTCCCGAGGCTGTCAAGGAAGCCCGGACAGAGCGTTGCAGTCCCGAGGCTGTCAAGGAAGCCCGGACAGAGCGTTGCAGTCCCGAGGCTGTCAAGGAAGCCCGGACAGAGCGTTGCAGTCCCGAGGCTGTCAAGGAAGCCCGGACAGAGCGTTGCAGTCCCGAGGCTGTCAAGGAAGCCCGGACAGAGCGTTGCAGTCCCGAGGCTGTCAAGGAAGCCCGGACAGAGCGTTGCAGTCCCGAGGCTGTCAAGGAAGCCCGGACAGAGCGTTGCAGTCCCGAGGCTGTCAAGGAAGCCCGGACAGAGCGTTGCAGTCCCGAGGCTGTCAAGGAAGCCCGGACAGAGCGTTGCAGTCCCGAGGCTGTCAAGGAAGCCCGGACAGAGCGTTGCAGTCCCGAGGCTGTCAAGGAAGCCCGGACAGAGCGTTGCAGTCCCGAGGCTGTCAAGGAAGCCCGGACAGAGCGTTGCAGTCCCGAGGCTGTCAAGGAAGCCTGGACAGTGTTGCAGTCCCGAGGCTGTCAAGGAAGCCCGGACAGAGCGTTGCAGTCCCGAGGCTGTCAAGGAAGCCCGGACAGAGCGTTGCAGTCCCGAGGCTGTCAAGGAAGCCCGGACAGAGCGTTGCAGTCCCGAGGCTGTCAAGGAAGCCCGGACAGAGCGTTGCAGTCCCGAGGCTGTCAAGGAAGCCCGGACAGAGCGTTGCAGTCCCGAGGCTGTCAAGGAAGCCCGGACAGAGCGTTGCAGTCCCGAGGCTGTCAAGGAAGCCCGGACAGAGCGTTGCAGTCCCGAGGCTGTCAAGGAAGCCCGGACAGAGCGTTGCAGTCCCGAGGCTGTCAAGGAAGCCTGGACAGAGCGCTGCAGTCCCGAGGCTGTCAAGGAAGCCTGGACAGTGTTGCAGTCCCGAGGCTGTCAAGGAAGCCTGGACAGAGTGTTGCAGTCCCGAGGCTGTCAAGGAAGCCCGAACAGAGCGTTGCAGTCCCGAGGCTGTCAAGGAAGCCCGAACAGAGCGTTGCAGTCCCGAGGCTGTCAAGGAAGCCTGGACAGAGTGTTGCAGTCCCGAGGCTGTCAGGACAGTTCAGACACGAGAGCCTTCACTTACTCCTGATTTTCTGAATAAAACAGGATCTGTGATTTCTAAAAGGGGTTTCCTGGTTGAATAACTTCAATACCACAAGGTTAGAATTGGCTCCACCGAACCGGTCACAGCCGCTATCCTTCACTGAAAGTGTGTAAGAACTGAGGTTGAGAGGGAGAGAGACTCTCCATCAGCGGAGAAGGTATGCATGTACCGCCTTTCATCAGCTGAGAAGGTATGCATGTACCGCCTTTCATCAGCTGAGAAGGTATGCATGTACCGCCTTTCATCAGCTGAGAAGGTATGCACGTACCGCCTTTCATCAGCTGAGAAGGTATGCATGTACCGCCTTTCATCAGCTGAGAAGGTATGCATGTACCGCCTTTCATCAGCTGAGAAGGTATGCATGTACCGCCTTTCATCAGCTGAGAAGGTATGCATGTACCGCCTTTTAAATCAGCTGAGAAGGTATGCATGTACCGCCTTTCATCAGCTGAGAAGGTATGCATGTACCGCCTTTCATCAGCTGAGAAGGTATCCTTTAATCAGCTGAGAAGGTATGCATGTACCGCCTTTCATCAGCTGAGAAGGTATGCATGTACCGCCTTTCATCAGCTGAGAAGGTATGCATGTACCGCCTTTCATCAGCTGAGGACAACAATGCAGTAAAAGCAACTGTTGTGATGACATGTTGGAGCGAGCTGCTTCATGTGGTTAAAAGGGCCAGGAGAGAAACAGCCGAGAAGGACTTTGCCTCCTGGCCAGGCCACACCCTCAAAGTCATCAGGAGCAAAACTAATGATATCATGAAAGAGTATGTAAAACATATTCTATAACATATGACCAATGATTTAACTTTTATTGCAAATGTCACCACCATGAATGTGACTTTACTATAGGTTACAATCTGCAAGTGACAAAACACAGACAAGCTTTTATTTCCTTCTTCATAGTTAAAAATTACAGCAGAACTCACTCACCATGTTGTTCTCGATATCCTCCACACTGTCGGCCATGGTAGACAGAACAGACTCGCCCCTCACATATAATCCAAGTTGTCCTGCCTGGTAAACCAGAATCACGGTTAATACACGGCAGAAAACAACAGGATCATATAATGGTGGTATAAAGCATTTCAAATCAAAAGATATGACCTCAACGACAGCCATGCTGCAGGAATGTAACTCCAGACTACTGTTTAGTGTTCACATTTGTGGAAAACCTCTTTCAAATCGACCCTGGGGACGTTTACAGTAAACATCCTGTCAGTCCCGAGTCCCCAGCAAAAAATCGGCTTTTCATTTATCTGTATGTCCAGCACTTATATTTAGCCTCACAATTAAGTGTTTTGCCATTTTATTTAGTAGAATACAAAACAATTTGACATAAAAAGAGTTGCATTTATGAGTTTTGACAAATGTCAATAAAATAATAAGGTCAGCCAAAGCAAAAACCTGATAAAAAATGAATTTATATGAATGCTGTAAGTACAGAAATTGTTTGTGCACTGGGAAATGAATATCCAACTAGTCAGTGACAACTGTGTGGAGTTTGTGACAGCACCTATGAGCTTATTACAGTATTATAGACACTATGTCCTGGGGTTTCCTGTGATCGTCTATGTAGAAGAACCCCTTGCCTTCTAACGACTCTGGAGTAGCCTGTGAGCGTCATGAGAGTCTCCGCTTTTCATAGATGGCTTTTAATAGTTTGTAGCTCAAACCATTCAGACTCTACAGATGTTTTTGTATAAAAAAAGACCCAGCCCCCCACCCCTTGGAGATCCGCCCTTGTCTCACAAACACCGCTCTAGCTCCGCCCCCGTGAATCACACAGACTAATGGCAATGACAGTACAGTATGAAGACAGGCTAAAACTGCTCCTCCAATAGAAATCCCCGATCACACTTGTAGGTGATGTCATGGCTACGTTGGCTAGCTAAGCTCATGCGTAGAAACACGTCATCGGGTCTATTTCACTCCTCTGCATCAACCACTGTTTGAGAAGCATGCAGCCTCTCGCTGAGCAACAGGTGATATTCCGCCCAAACTCTGTATGCCATGGGCTCTCCAACCCTGTTCCTGCAGCTACCCAGTACTCTGTATGCCATGGGCTCTCCATCCCTGTTCCTCCAGCTACCCAGTACTCTGTATGCCACGGGCTCTCCAACCCTGTTCCTGCAGCTACCCAGTACTCTGTATGCCATGGGCTCTCCAACCCTGTTCCTGCAGCTACCCAGTACTCTGTATGCCATGGGCTCTCCATCCCTGTTCCTCCAGCTACCCAGTACTCTGTATGCCATGGGCTCTCCATTCCTGTTCCTCCAGCTACCCAGTACTCTGTATGCCATGGGCTCTCCAACCCTGTTCCTCCAGCTACCCAGTACTCTGTATGCCATGGGCTCTCCATCCCTGTTCCTCCAGCTACCCAGTACTCTGTATGCCATGGGCTCTCCAACCCTGTTTCTCCAGCTACCCAGTACTCTGTATGCCATGGGCTCTCCATCCCTGTTCCCCCAGCTACCCAGTACTCTGTATGCCATGGGCTCTCCAACCCTGTTCCTTCAGCTACCCAGTGCTTTAGTTGGAAAAACAAGTGAAATCTGTTCTGGAACATTGATAGTAACATGTTTTCGGTGCTTTAGGTGCCAAGGATTCGGACATGTTGCAGCATTGTGTAGAAATGAGATCCCACGATGTGTGAAATGTGCAGGAGGGCATAATCAGAATGATAGTTGGGCTAGAGAAAGCACTGTGTGTCAACTGTGAGGTGCCCATGCAGCTGGGGCATAAACTGTCCTATGCTGAGGCAGTGAAGAGAGTAGATGCTGGGCCAAGGGTGAGTGAGTTTAAAAAGTGAGTAGGCCTGATGAGAGCCAGCCAGAGAGGATGAGTTTAGTAAGGTTGGATTTGTTGCGTTTATAGCCATGGTGATCAACTGCAGTGCACTGCACTGCAGGAGCAGAAAATCACAGAAGATATATGAGTTAGTTGCAACAGCAGAGAAATATTGGGGTGTGAGATATTTTAGTCCAGAAGATCTACAGTAGGTTGAGAGAAGGGGTGCCATCCACCCTGGCCGACCCCTCCCAGGCCCACGGCCTGGTGTAGGATTGTTTAGGTCCAAGTAGTGGGATGGGGTGATGGTTTTGGGGGGAATAGTGTATAAGTACAGGATTAGATGGTGGTGCAATTTTCTTTCCCCATTCCGATCTGAGAAGGGCAGCAATACGCCAAAAACGGTCTAGTCGGAAATTCACAGTCCCTCCTGTCACTAGCTAGCCAGCTAGTATTAGGCGTTAGCTAGCCAGTTAGCGAATTAGCTAGTAACTAGCATAATAATGCATGGTACAACATACAATAGCTATATTAGCCACAAAGCTAGATATGGGACACAAAATACCAAAATCGGCATTGAATTATAGAATTGCCTTTCCATAACAAACGCGTGGTCAGGAGCTAACGTTACTGTTAGCTAGCTAGCTAAATCACTTTTCCCCTTCCGATTCACCGCTATTTTAGCTTCGCTTGACTAACGTCCGATCTGCTTTGTTTAGAGAAAGTCGAGTTTTCTGACAAGCACATTTTGCTATCGCTTCTTACCTATTATCAACAGGCGGTACTTGCTTGCTTCTATGATTGAAATTTCACAGAAAATGTTGAATGTGTTGAAATTCTGCGTTGAAACCCCGGCAATTCTCTTCCTTATTGTTCCTTTCTGCGTTCAAGACACCCTCAGGCTGCCGTACCTCCCCTCTGGTCAGCGCTATCTGGGATGTTTGGGAATGCCATACTTCTTCTTCGACGAGGTTTAACGGCGGTTGGCATCCAATACATGTTGCATTACCGCCACCTACTGGACTGGAGTAGAACTCCCTTATACTTTGCTTGAAAAAATAAATAAACAAATACCCTACCATCTAACACAACACTCACAAAATGTATATATATAACACCACCCTACACTATTTAAAACTATTTAGTCCTACCTCATTCCAACAGCCTGAAAGGATGGGACACCACCACTTAACACACCCTGTAACTCTTCTGAGGTCAAGTCTCGCACACCCAAATACCTCTCTGCAGCTGCCACCACAACCTCTATTTTCTGCGACTTACTTTCCATCCCTGCAGTTGATTACCATTGCTATAAACGCTAAAAATCCAATCTTACTGAAACATATATCACTTGTTGGCCTATCCCTCTGTACTGGTACAGATCTACTACTCTCACCACTCCTCTCAGGATCCCTCCCCCTTGACCCATCTTCCTCTACTTTCTTCCCTGCCTCAGCATATGACAACTTCTGCACTACTCTAACCCTGGAAACCTCAACCTGCCTCTCTCGCACGGGACATTTCTGATCCCCAGCCCCATGGCCACCCCTACAATTAACACATCCCACTACTTTCCCCAATGCTACACATTCCTTTGTCTCATGCCTTTCTGCACACTTCTCACACCTCCCTCCTACACACTGCTGCCACATGCCCATAAGCTTGACACCTATAACATCGTAATGTATTCAGCACAAAAGCTCGTACAGGATAACTTATATATCCTAACATCACTTTGTTGGGCAAAGACTCAACATCAAAACTCAAAACAACAGACAATGACCCTTCTGTTTCACCACTCACGCCACCCTGTCTGCGTCGCACCAAACGACGAGCATCACAAACACCGGGAATCTTCCCCTTCAGTTGGTCAACTTTTACATTTACTGCTACCCAGGTAATCACTCCTTTCAATGGCGCTCTTTTCTTGAGTGCAAAACAATTTTTAATCTCTTGCCCCCATTTGTTTAACGTGGAGCGCCTGCTGCCTCAGAGGAGCACACCACTTCTGATTACCCTCGCTGATTCCACATCACCCAACTCTGTTTTCACCCACCCTGAAACCACACATGGATCAGCCAAAAGACAAGGTTCCACTTTTTCCACAAACTTCACTCCTACTGTCACAGACTCATCTTTATCCTGACCCTCGGAGCTAGCCTCGGGCTCCGAGAACTTCACCACACATACCACCTCCGAGACTTTTTATTTTTTATTTTTTTATTTCACCTTTATTTAACCAGGTAAGCCAGTTGAGAACAAGTTCTCATTTACAACTGGGACCTGGCCAAGATAAAGCAAAGCAGTGCGATTAAAAACAACAACACAGAGTTACACTTCACCCTCATTCACTTCCATTTCTCCTCCTGTCTTCAGCTCACTCTGCTTACACTTTCTACCGTTCTTCTTTAACAAACCTTCTCCCTTTTCTCAACCATTCTTACCTGGCTCAATCTCACCCTCTTCCTCCCTCTCTCTCTTAGACCTCCTCTGCCTCTCTTTTTCCCCTCCATTCCTCCTCCGTATTCCAAGTATACGTCTCCTTATGATAACACTGCACTTCTCCTGACATACATCTAGTTCTTGCCTTGTTAAGGGACGCCATTTAACCGGCTGTCACAATCTCCGTACAATCAGCACGAACCCCTCGGGATGTAGCGCTCAACAGCCCATCCCCCTTGTAAAGCAGCCCCTGACCGTCTCTTCCCATCCCCCTTGTAAAGCAGCCCCTGACCGTCTCTTCCCATCCCCCTTGTAAAGCAGCCCCTGACCGTCTCTTCCCATCCCCCTTGTAAAGCAGCCCCTGACCGTCTCTTCCCATCCCCCTTGTAAAGCAGCCCCTGACCGTCTCTTCCCATCCCCCTTGTAAAGCAGCCCCTGACCGTCTCTTCCCATCCCCCTTGTAAAGCAGCCCCTGACCGTCTCTTCCCATCCCCCTTGTAAAGCAGCCCCTGACCGTCTCTTCCCATCCCCCTTGTAAAGCAGCCCCTGACCGTCTCTTCCCATCCCCCTTGTAAAGCAGCCCCTGACCGTCTCTTCCCATCCCCCTTGTAAAGCAGCCCCTGACCGTCTCTTCCCATCCCCCTTGTAAAGCAGCCCCTGACCGTCTCTTCCCATCCCCCTTGTAAAGCAGCCCCTGACCGTCTCTTCCCATCCCCCTTGTAAAGCAGCCCCTGACCGTCTCTTCCCATCCCCCTTGTAAAGCAGCCCCTGACCGTCTCTTCCCATCCCCCTTGTAAAGCAGCCCCTGACCGTCTCTTCCCATCCCCCTTGTAAAGCAGCCCCTGACCGTCTCTTCCCATCCCCCTTGTAAAGCAGCCCCTGACCGTCTCTTCCCATCCCCCTTGTAAAGCAGCCCCTGACCGTCTCTTCCCATCCCCCTTGTAAAGCAGCCCCTGACCGTCTCTTCCCATCCCCCTTGTAAAGCAGCCCCTGACCGTCTCTTCCCATCCCCCTTGTAAAGCAGCCCCTGACCGTCTCTTCCCATCCCCCTTGTAAAGCAGCCCCTGACCGTCTCTTCCCATCCCCCTTGTAAAGCAGCCCCTGACCGTCTCTTCCCATCCCCCTTGTAAAGCAGCCCCTGACCGTCTCTTCCCATCCCCCTTGTAAAGCAGCCCCTGACCGTCTCTTCCCATCCCCCTTGTAAAGCAGCCCCTGACCGTCTCTTCCCTTGTAAAGCAGCCCCTGACCGTCTCTTCCCATCCCCCTTGTAAAGCAGCCCCTGACCGTCTCTTCCCATCCCCCTTGTAAAGCAGCCCCTGACCGTCTCTTCCCATCCCCCTTGTAAAGCAGCCCCTGACCGTCTCTTCCCATCCCCCTTGTAAAGCAGCCCCTGACCGTCTCTTCCCTTGTAAAGCAGCCCCTGACCGTCTCTTCCCACCCCCCTTGTAAAGCAGCCCCTGACCGTCTCTTCCCATCCCCCTTGTAAAGCAGCCCCTGACCGTCTCTTCCCATCCCCCTTGTAAAGCAGCCCCTGACCGTCTCTTCCCATCCCCCTTGTAAAGCAGCCCCTGACCGTCTCTTCCCATCCCCCTTGTAAAGCAGCCCCTGACCGTCTCTTCCCATCCCCCTTGTAAAGCAGCCCCTGACCGTCTCTTCCCATCCCCCTTGTAAAGCAGCCCCTGACCGTCTCTTCCCATCCCCCTTGTAAAGCAGCCCCTGACCGTCTCTTCCCATCCCCCTTGTAAAGCAGCCCCTGACCGTCTCTTCCCATCCCCCTTGTAAAGCAGCCCCTGACCGTCTCTTCCCATCCCCCTTGTAAAGCAGCCCCTGACCGTCTCTTCCCATCCCCCTTGTAAAGCAGCCCCTGACCGTCTCTTCCCATCCCCCTTGTAAAGCAGCCCCTGACCGTCTCTTCCCATCCCCCTTGTAAAGCAGCCCCTGACCGTCTCTTCCCATCCCCCTTGTAAAGCAGCCCCTGACCGTCTCTTCCCATCCCCCTTGTAAAGCAGCCCCTGACCGTCTCTTCCCATCCCCCTTGTAAAGCAGCCCCTGACCGTCTCTTCCCATCCCCCTTGTAAAGCAGCCCCTGACCGTCTCTTCCCATCCCCCTTGTAAAGCAGCCCCTGACCGTCTCTTCCCATCCCCCTTGTAAAGCAGCCCCTGACCGTCTCTTCCCATCCCCCTTGTAAAGCAGCCCCTGACCGTCTCTTCCCATCCCCCTTGTAAAGCAGCCCCTGACCGTCTCTTCCCATCCCCCTTGTAAAGCAGCCCCTGACCGTCTCTTCCCATCCCCCTTGTAAAGCAGCCCCTGACCGTCTCTTCCCATCCCCCTTGTAAAGCAGCCCCTGACCGTCTCTTCCCTTGTAAAGCAGCCCCTGACGTCTCTTCCCATCCCCCTTGTAAAGCAGCCCCTGACCGTCTCTTCCCATCCCCCTTGTAAAGCAGCCCCTGACCGTCTCTTCCCATCCCACAGGTAAAGCAGCCCCTGACCGTCTCTTCCCATCCCCCTTGTAAAGCAGCCCCTGACCGTCTCTTCCCATCTCCCTTGTAAAGCAGCCCCTGACCGTCTCTTCCCATCCCCCTTGTAAAGCAGCCCCTGACCGTCTCTTCCCACCCCCCTTGTAAAGCAGCCCCTGACCGTCTCTTCCCATCCCCCTTGTAAAGCAGCCCCTGACCGTCTCTTCCCATCCCCCTTGTAAAGCAGCCCCTGACCGTCTCTTCCCATCCCCCTTGTAAAGCAGCCCCTGACCGTCTCTTCCCATCCCCCTTGTAAAGCAGCCCCTGACCGTCTCTTCCCATCCCCCTTGTAAAGCAGCCCCTGACCGTCTCTTCCCATCCCCCTTGTAAAGCAGCCCCTGACCGTCTCTTCCCATCCCCCTTGTAAAGCAGCCCCTGACCGTCTCTTCCCATCCCCCTTGTAAAGCAGCCCCTGACCGTCTCTTCCCTTGTAAAGCAGCCCCTGACCGTCTCTTCCCATCCCCCTTGTAAAGCAGCCCCTGACCGTCTCTTCCCATCCCCCTTGTAAAGCAGCCCCTGACCGTCTCTTCCCATCCCACAGGTAAAGCAGCCCCTGACCGTCTCTTCCCATCCCCCTTGTAAAGCAGCCCCTGACCGTCTCTTCCCATCTCCCTTGTAAAGCAGCCCCTGACCGTCTCTTCCCATCCCCCTTGTAAAGCAGCCCCTGACCGTCTCTTCCCACCCCCCTTGTAAAGCAGCCCCTGACCGTCTCTTCCCATCCCCCTTGTAAAGCAGCCCCTGACCGTCTCTTCCCATCCCCCTTGTAAAGCAGCCCCTGACCGTCTCTTCCCTTGTAAAGCAGCCCCTGACCGTCTCTTCCCATCCCCCTTGTAAAGCAGCCCCTGACCGTCTCTTCCCATCCCCCTTGTAAAGCAGCCCCTGACCGTCTCTTCCCATCCCACAGGTAAAGCAGCCCCTGACCGTCTCTTCCCATCCCCCTTGTAAAGCAGCCCCTGACCGTCTCTTCCCACCCCCCTTGTAAAGCAGCCCCTGACCGTCTCTTCCCATCCCCCTTGTAAAGCAGCCCCTGACCGTCTCTTCCCATCCCCCTTGTAAAGCAGCCCCTGACCGTCTCTTCCCATCCCCCTTGTAAAGCAGCCCCTGACCGTCTCTTCCCATCCCCCTTGTAAAGCAGCCCCTGACCGTCTCTTCCCATCCCCCTTGTAAAGCAGCCCCTGACCGTCTCTTCCCATCCCCCTTGTAAAGCAGCCCCTGACCGTCTCTTCCCATCCCCCTTGTAAAGCAGCCCCTGACCGTCTCTTCCCATCCCCCTTGTAAAGCAGCCCCTGACCGTCTCTTCCCATCCCCCTTGTAAAGCAGCCCCTGACCGTCTCTTCCCATCCCACTTGTAAAGCAGCCCCTGACCGTCTCTTCCTGGCGTTTCGTCGATGCCTTGGAATCTACCAAGAAGAGCGCGAATGAGGGCACGAGCATTCCGGAAAACTCAGTGGAATTTCAGTGGGTCGAAACTAAGATAATATGTCGGATACCGCCATCTAGTGGACATAGTTATACTTTGATTTCAACAGTGCGTCCCAGAGAGCGCGTCTTGATGTTATAATTTTTTTCAATAGCTACCATGACGCTTTTCCAACCACCATCCACCGTCACTCGTTACGCTCTGTGTCGCCCGGTACTCTCCTGTCGGGAAGTCCATACCCTAAACCTGAACCTTAATAAAATGGATACTTCGGGAATCGGGATCTTGGGAATGAAGCCATTTGTCTACTTCCCCAGAGTCAGATGAACTCATGGATACAGTTTTTATGTCTCTGCGTGTACTTTGAAGGAAGTTGCTAACTAGAGTTAGCGCAATGACTGGAAGTCTATGGTATCAGCTAGCATGCTAGTAGATACCATAGACTTCCAGTCATTCCGCTATTAACTGATACCATATACAGTGGCTTGTGAAAGTATTCACCCCCCCATGGCATTTTTCCTATTTTGTTGCCTTACAACCTGGAATTAAAATTGATTTTTTGGGGGGTTTGTATCATTTGATTTACACAACATGCCTACCACTTTGAAGATGCAAAATATTTTTTATTGTGAAACAAACAAGAAATAAGACAAAAAAACGGAAAACTTGAGCGTGCATAACTATTCACCCCCCCAAAGTCAATACTTTGTAGAGCCACCTTTTGCAGCAATTACAGCTGCAAGTCTCTTGGGGTATGTCTCTATAAGCTTGGCACATCTAGCCACTGGGATTTTTGCCTATTCTTCAAGGCAAAACTGCTCCTGCTCCTTCAAGTTGGATGGGTTCCGCTGGTGTACAGCAATCTTTAAGTCATACCACATATTCTCAATTGGATTGAGGTCTCATCTGACCAGAGTACCTTCTTCCATTTGTTTGGGGAGTCTCTCACATGCCAAACATGTTTGCTTATGTTTTTCTTTAAGCAATGGCTTTTTTCTGGCCACTCTTCCATAAAGCCTAGCTCTGTGGAGTGTACGGCTTAAAGTGGTCCTATGGACAAATACTCCAATCTCCTCTGTGGAGCTTTGCAGCTCCTTCAGGGTTATCTTTGGTCTCTTTGTTGCCTCTCTGATTAATGCTCTCCCTGCCTGGTCCGTGAGTTTTGGTGGGCGGCCCTCTCTTGGCAGGTTTGTTGTGGTGCCATATTCTTTCCATTTTTTTATAATGGATTTAATGGTGCTCCGTGGGATCTTCAAAGTTTTGGATATTTTTCTATAACCCAACCCTGATCTGTACTTCTCCACAACTTTGTCCCTGACCTATTTGGAGAGCTCCTTGGTCTTCATGGTGCCGCTTGCTTGGTGGTGCCCCTTGCTTAGTGGTGTTGCAGACTCTGGGGCCTTTCAGAACAGGTGTACATATACTGAGATCATGTGACAGATCATGTGACACTTAGATTGCACACAGGTGGACTTTATTTAACTCATTATGTGACTTCTGAAGGTAATTGGTTGCACCAGATCTTATTTAGGGGCTTCATAGCAAAGGGGGTGAATACATATGCACGCACTACTTTTCCGTTATTTATTTTTTAGAATTTTTTGAAACAAGTTATTTTTTTTAATTCCCACTTCACCAATTTGGACTATTTTGTGTATGTCCATTACCTGAAATCCAAATAAAAATCCATTTAAAAATAAATTGGTCATTTAGCAGACGCTCTTATCCAGAGCGACTTACAGGAGCAATTAGGGTTAAGTGCCTTGCTCAAGGGCACATCGACAGATTTTTCACCTAGGCGGCTTGGGGATTAGAACCAGCGACCTTTCGGGTACTGGTACAACGCTCTTAACCACTAAGCTACCTGCCGCCCCATTACAGGTTGTAATGCAACAAAATAGGAAAAACGCCAAGGGGGATGAATACTTTTGCAAGGCACTGTACTTCCAGTCATTGCGCTAGTTAGCATTGACTTGCGAAAGTATTAACTTCCTTCATACTGGATGGACCATAAACATGGTGTCCATGAGTCCATCTGACTCTGGGAAAATAGATAAAGGATAGATAGATAAAGGGCTTCATTACCAACATCCCAAAGTATCCCTTTAACCCCCGACCCTAACCATAACCCTCACCTAACCCTCACCTAACCCTCACCTAACCCTTACCTAACCCTCACCTAACCCTCACCTAACCCTCACCTAACCCTTACCTAACCCTCACCTAACCCTCACCTAACCCTCACCTAACCCTTACCTAACCCTCACCTAACCCTCACCTAACCCTCACCTAACCCTTACCTAACCCTCACCTAACCCTCACCTAACCCTCACCTAACCCTTACCTAACCCTAACCCAACCCTCACCTAACCCTCACCTAACCCTCACCTAACCCTCACCTAACCCTTACCTAACCCTAACCCAACCCTCACCTTAACCATTTTAAGTTTTAACTTCAATGGGATAAGGATGTCCCAAGGATTCTGGATAGCAAAGTGCTATCCCCGCGAACTGGTTATTCCTAGGAGATTTTGGGGCGAGATATATGAATATTCATGAGCTGTGGTTTAGAACGCGCTGTGTGATTGGCTGAACCCAGGAACATGCAGAGAAGGAACTGCCAGATCAGTTCTTATTATACCTCAGTGTGCCAGATGCTTCATCAAGCAGCACTGGGAGCCTCATTTGAAATGGAATCGCATTAAAACACGATTTAAATGTATTTTCGGAAGGGCTGTGGTCACCATTCAATTAATACATGAAATACACCACATGACTAAAAGTATGTGGACACCTGCTCGTCGAACATCTCATTCCAAAATCACGTGCATTAATGTGGAGTTGGTCACCCCTTTGCTGCTATAACAGCCTCCACTCTTCTGGGAAGGCTTTCCACTAGATGTTGGAACATTGCTGCGGGGACTTGCTTCCATTCAGCCACAAGAGCATTAGTGAGGTCGGGCACTGATGTTGGGCGATTAGGCCTGGCTCGCAGTCAGCGTTCCAATTCATCCCAAAGGTGTTCGATGGGGTTGAGGTCAGGGCTCTGTGCAGGCCAGTCAAGTTCTTCCACACCGATCTCCACAAACCATTTCTGTATGGACCTCGCTTTGTGCACAGGGGCATGTGTCATGCTGAAACAGGAAAGGGCCTTCCCCAAGTTGGAAGCACAGAATAGTCTAGAATGTCATTGTATGCTGTAGCGTTAAGATTTCCCTTCACTGGAACTAAGCCCAAACCATGAAAAACAGACCCAGACCCATTATTCCTCCTCCACCAAACTTTACAGTCGGGACTATGCAATGGGGCAGGTAGCGTTCTCCTGGAATCCACCAAACCCAGATTCGTCCATCAGACTGCCAGATGGTGAAGCGTGATTCATCACTCCAGAGAACACATTTCCACTGCTCCAGAGTCCAACGGCGGCGAGCTTTACAACACTCCAGCTGATGCTTGGCATTGCGCATGTTGATCTTTGGCTTAGGCTGCTCGGCCGTGGAAACCCATTTCATGAAGCTCCCGACAAATAGCTATTGTGTTCAATCAATTTCAATCAATTTTATTTTATATAGCCCTTCTTACATCAGCTAATATCTCGAAGTGCTGTACAGAAACCCAGCCTAAAACCCCAAACAGCTAGTAATGCAGGTGTAGAAGCACGGTGGCTAGGAAAAACTCCCTAGAAAGGCGAAAACCTAGGAAGAAACCTAGAGAGGAACCAGGCTATGAGGGGTGGCCAGTCCTCTTCTGGCTGTGCCGGGTGAAGATTATAACAGAACCATGCCAAGATGTTCAAAAATGTTCATAAGTGACAAGCATGGTCAAATAATAATCAGGAATAAATCTCAGTTGGCTTTTCATAGCCGATCATTAAGAGTTGAAAACAGCAGGTCTGGGACAGGTAGGGGTTCCATAACCGCAGGCAGAACAGTTGAAACTGGAATAGCAGCAAGGCCAGGCGGACTGGGGACAGCAAGGAGTCACCACGGCCGGTAGTCCCGACGTATGGTCCTAGGGCTCAGGTCTCTCAGTTGGCTTTTCATAGTGTTGACGTGCTTCCAGAGGCTGTTTGGAACTCAGTAAAATATATATATATATATGGACCCATGAAAAAACTATAAAATAGCTCTCCATTACCATGAGATGTATCTACACTATATATATACAGCAGTATGTGGACACCCCTTCAAATTAGTGGATTCGGCTATTTCAGCCACACCCGTTGCTGACAGGTGTATAAAATCGAGCACACAGCCATGCAGTCTCCATAGACAAACATTGGCAATAGAATGGCCTTACTGAAGAGCTCAGTGACTTTCAACGTGGCACCGTCATTGGACGCCACCTTTCCAACAAGTCAGTTCATCAAATTTCTGTCCTGCTAGAGCTGCCCCGGTCAACTGTCAGTTCTGTTAAAAGCACCCTAATGATGGGTGGGTCAAGCAAAAGCACCCTAATGATGGGTGGGTCAAGCAAAAGCACCCTAATGATGGGTGGGTCAAGCAAAAGCACCCTAATGATGGGTGGGTCAAGCAAAAGCACCCTAATGATTGGTGGGTCAAGCAAAAGCACCCTAATGATTGGTGGGTCAAGCAAATGCATCCTAATGATTGGTGGGTCAAGCAAATGCACCCTAATAATAATAATATGCCATTTAGCAGACGCTTTTATCCAAAGCGACTTACAGTCGTGCGTGCATACATTTTTGTGTATGGGTGGTCGCCTTCAACTCCTTTATATCCTTACTGACTAATTAAAGTATGCCCAGTTTGTCATTTATCGACTAGAACAGATCGCTTTCCACACTTACCAGTCCCAGTGGTGAAAACCATAAATCATTTGTATCCGTCGAGGAGTCGCGTTTTCTTTTGGAGATTGATTCTCCTCATTTACCCTCCGTCATGTTTTGAGTGTTGCTTGTTTTCGTAATATTTTTCTATACATTTTTTTAGCCTTTTGATTTGTTTTGTGTTATTATCCAGATTGAATGTTATTACCCACAAGTATATGAAGTGCTAATATTTAGTCTAACTTACTGATATTGAATATTACTTTTTTTATCCTGGAGCGATTTGCACCGCTGTGTTCAGTACTCCAACTTTGTATCAAACCTTGATAAAAGTTAAGGAATTTGTTAGGATAGCCCGAACATGTGGAAGTTGGTTTGGTGTATGTAGCTGGAATAATTTAAGAGTTACTGTTGGTGGGTTATGTTATGCTAATAACAGCGCCTTCGGAAAGTATTCAGACCGCTTGACTTTTTCCACATTTTGTTACGTTACAGCCTTATTCTAAAATTGCTTAAATAGTTTTTTTCCTCATCAACCCACACACAATACCCCGTAATGACAAAGCAAAAACAGGTTTTTACACATTTTTGCTAAATTATTACAAATAAAAAATATAAAATATCACGTTTACATAAGTATTCAGACCCTTTACTCAGTACTTTGTTGAAGCACCTTTGGCAGTGATTACAGCCTCGAGTCTTCTTGGGTATGACTCTACAAGCTTGGCACACCTGTATTTGGGGAGTTTCTCCCATTGTTCTCTGCAGATCCTCTCAAGCGCTGTCAGGTTGGATGGGGAGCGTCGCTGCACAGCTATTTTCAGGTCTCTCCAGAGATGTTAGATCGGGTTCAAGTCTGGGCTCTGGCTGGGCCACTCAAGAACATTCAGAGACTTGTCCCGAAGCCACTCCTGCATTGTCTTGGCTGTGTGCTTAGGGTCGTTGTCCTTTTGGAAGGTGAAACTTCACCCGTCTGAGATCCTGTGCGCTCCAGAGCAGGTTTTCATCAAGGATCTCTCTATACTTTGCTCCGTTCATCTTTGCCTCAATCCTGACTAGTCTCCCAGTCCCTGTCGCTGAAAAATATCCCCACAGCATGATGCTGCCACCACCATGCTTCACAGTAGGGATGGTGCCAGGTTTCCTCCAGACGTGATGCCTGGCATTCAGGCCAAAGAGTTCAATCTTGGTTTCATCAGACCAGAGAATCTTGTTTCCCATGGTCTGAGAGTCTTTAGGTGCCTTTTGGCAAACTCCAAGCGGGCTGTCATGTGCTTTTACTGAGGAGTGGCTTCCATCTGGTCACTCTACCATAATCGCTTGATTGGTGGAGTGCTGCAGAGATGGTTGTCCTTCTGGAAGGTTCTCCCATCTCCCCAGAGGAACTCTAGAGCTCTGTCAGAGTGACCATCGGGTTCTTGGTCACCTCCCTGACCAAGGCCTGTCTCCCCCGATTGCTCAGTTTGGCTGGGTGGCCAGCTCTAGGAAGAGTCTTGGTGGTTCCAAACATCTTCCATTTAAGAATGATGGAGGCCACTGTGCCCTTGGGGACCTTTAATGCTGCAGACATTTTTTGGTACCCTTCCCCAGATTTACGGACAATTCCTTCGACCTCATGGCTTGGTTTTTGCTCTGACATGCATTGTCAACTGTGGGACCTTATATAGACAGGTGTGTGCCTTTCCAAATCATGTCCAATCAATTGAATTTACCACAGGTGGACTCCAATCACTGACAAACTGAAATGGGCCACCCACACAAACATTGTGGTGAAGAAGGCGCAACAGAGCCTCTTCAACCTCAGAGGCTAAAGAAATTTGGCTTGGCACCTAAAACCCTCACAAACTTTTACAGATGCACAATTGAGAGCATCCTGTCGGGCTGTATCACCACCTAGTCAATCTCCTCCTTCTATGTATTCAGTCTCCTCCTCCCATGTATTCAGTCTCCTCCTATGTATTCAATCTCCTCCTTCTATGTATTCAGTCTCCTCCTCCCATGTATTCAGTCTCCTCCTATGTATTCAGTCTCCTCCTTCTATTTATTCAGTCTCCTCCTATGTATCCAGTCTCCTCCTATGTATTCAGTCTCCTCCTCCCATGTATTCAGTCTCCTCCTCCCATGTATTCAGTCTCCTCCTCCCATGTATTCAGTCTCCTCCTCCCATGTATTCAGTCTCCTCCTCCCATGTATTCAGTCTCCTCCTCCCATGTATTCAGTCTCCTCCTCCCATGTATTCAGTCTCCTCCTCCTATGTATTCAGTCTCCTCCTCCCATGTATTCAGTCTCCTCCTCCCATGTATTCAGTCTCCTCCTCCTATGTATTCAGTCTCCTCCTCCCATGTATTCAGTCTCCTCCTCCCATGTATTCAGTCTCCTCCTCCTATGTATTCAGTCTCCTCCTCCCATGTATTCAGTCTCCTCCTATGAATTCAGTCTCCTCCTCCCATATATTCAGTCTCCTCCTCCTATGTATTCAGTCTCCTCCTCCCATGTATTCAGTCTCCTCCTCCTATAGTGGCAGAACCAAGCTTTCTCATGTAGAAAATAACAGAGCCATCTTCGAGGTAAGAAGTGATTGTGTTTCCCAATAGCCTGTTGGAAAAGTCTACTGAGGAACAGACTGTCTCAATGCCTGACAGTCAGCAGCAGGTCACAGTGAAATATATATTTTAAGAGAAATGCCATGGCGGCCACAGTGCAACTTAGAAATAGCCCAAAAACCTGCAGACCGCGACCAAAACATTATTACCCGCGTTTTCAATTTGACTGGAAAACCGGGAACATGGCAACACTGAGGGTAGGAACGTCCCAAGGATCACACGAACCCTTCTCGCATTCCTAAAGTTATTCTTCCGGTATCAAAAGTCATTTCCGCTCTCGTTCTGCCATCAAATCCAAATCGTGTAGCACGAGAAATCTTACCTACTTCAAGAGCACGGTGAAGGAATTATGGTTAGTTTTTTTAAATAACATTTCTAGATTTTCATTCGAGTAGTTTACCAGATAAAATAATAAGTATATCGCTAACTAGCCTTGTTTTGAAATTGTGCACGCATGTCAATCAACGTTAGCTAGCTAGCTCGCTAATGAAGTGAGTCGTTTTTAAACATCTTTGACTTTGTCATATAACAGCTTCTTATATTACATCGTGTTGTAACAATCTTCAGCTATTTATTTTAGTCTGCGTGTTAACTGACCAGCCGTTGTCATCCTGTGTTGAATTCTGAGCTACGCTAGCTATAGCCCTTGTCATAACTCTTAGTTCCATTATATTACATTTACATTTTAGTCATTTAGCAGACGTACATGAGTCATTGGACAAAGGCATCTTCTGTAACAAAATTCCCGACGCTCAATCTGAAAATTAAAACGCGTCGCTTGCGGTACGGTTTTGGAAGCATAAGGACCTTCTCTTTGATATCATCGAGAGAGAAAAAGGTTAAGTAGATACACACCTTGTTAGGGTTAGTGTTCCCACAAGGCCATCCATATATCCATGTTACAGCGCTTGTTTATGGAAGACATTGGCGGCCACCTGTGCAAATCAGCTATGTAGCATGCGTTGAACACAAGCCTAATTCGGGAGAAAGTGTTGTTCCTCAACTGGAGGCACACAGCTTGTGGATCTGTGAAAAACTGCAACAGTATGTAACTTTTTATTTATTTGAAGGATTCTTTCTCGCTGATGAAAGATAAGGACCATATGTTTCCACAGCCGTATCGCAACCGATGATTATCGACGTTTCTGAACCTTAAAACACACAATTTGCCTTTTTTCTAAACACATTTCGTGCAATTCTATGACACTTTACAGACTGGAGACAATATTATAATCTTTAATAATAGGCACACTACAAAAACGACAGGCATACTCTGCTGATACTGATCAAACTAAGATCAATAAAAACGACCTGGTCTTGAATGCAACCATCTAATCTAGGAGCGAACCATATTATACAATATGACGTCCATCTAGACCAGACAAGGAAATGAGATGGGGTTTACTAATGGCAATACACTACAATTAACGTTTAAATCATTTGAAAGGATCATTCAGACTTGTGTTTATCCCGCGATTGAACAATCAGCTATTTAATATTTGCCATGCGGCACGAACGGAATGCACTTCTGATTTACCATATGACTGCAATATAACCAATTAGATCCCAGGGACCTCCTACTGCATTTTCAACCCTTCCGATTAGGCTGACAATATATTTTAAACCAGTGTGATTGGATGGGCCAGTATTCAATCTGGCAGGGCCTTGGCCCAGTATTCAATCTGGCAGGGCCTTGGCCCAGTATTCAATCTGCCCAGCCCTGCCGTGGCTTCACCTCTGCTAGCAATATAATGCTGGACCTGTTGCTGTACCCGTTTTAGCAACACTTGTTGCACTCTGCACCATTTACATTTACATTTACGTCATTTAGCAGACGCTCTTATCCAGAGCGACTTACAAATAGGTGCATTCACCTTATAGCCAGTGGGATAACCACTTTACAATTTTTTTTTTTTGGGGGGGGGGGGGGGTGGTAGAAGGATTACTTTATCCTATCCCAGGTATTCCTTAAAGAGGTGGGGTTTCAAATGTCTCCGGAAGGTGGTGAGTGACTCCGCTGTCCTGGCGTCGTGAGGGAGCTTGTTCCACCATTGGGGTGCCAGAGCAGCGAACAGTTTTGACTGGGCTGAGCGGGAACTATGCTTCCGCAGAGGAAGGGGAGCCAGCAGGCCAGAGGTGGATGAACGCAATGCCCTCGTTTGGGTGTAGGGACTGATCAGAGCCTGAAGGTACGGAGGTGCCGTTCCCCTCACAGCTCCGTAGGCAAGCACCATGGTCTTGTAGCAGATGCGAGCTTCAACTGGAAGCCAGTGGAGTGTGCGGAGGAGCGGGGTGACGTGAGAGAACTTGGGAAGGTTGAACACCAGACGGGCTGCGGCATTCTGGATGAGTTGTAGGGGTTTAATGGCACAGGCAGGGAGCCCAGCCAACAGCGAGTTGCAGTAATCCAGACGGGAGATGACAAGTGCCTGGATTAGGACCTGTGCCGCTTCCTGTGTAAGGCAGGGTCGTACTCTCCGAATGTTGTAGAGCATGAACCTACAGGATCGGGTCACCGCCTTGATGTTAGCGGAGAACGACAGGGTGTTGTCCAGGGTCACTCCAAGGCTCTTCGCACTCTGGGAGGAGGACACAACGGAGTTGTCAACCGTGATGGTGTAGTAACCAAAAAAGTGTTAAACAAATCAAAATACATTTTAGATTCTAGATTCTTCAAAGCAGCCACCCTTCGGTACCGGTACCCCCCTGTATATATAGCCTCCCTACTGTTATTTTATTTTACTTCTGCTCTTTTTTTTCTCAACACTTTTTTGTTTTATTTTAGTTTTTATAAAAAAATAATTGCATTGTTGGTTAAGGGCTGTAAGTAAGCATTTAACGGTAATGTCTACACCTGTTGTATTCGGCGCATGTGGCATATACAATTTGATTTGATTTGTTCTATTGCTTGACAGGGCTGTATATTATACTGCTTGACAGGGCTGTATATTATACTGCTTGACAGGGCTATATATTATACTGCTTGACAGGGCTGTATATTATACTGCTTGACAGGGCTGTATATTATACTGCTTGACAGGGCTATATATTATACTGCTTGACAGGGCTATATATTATACTGCTTGACAGGGCTGTATATTATACTGCTTGACAGGGCTGTATTATACTGCTTGACAGGGCTATATATTATACTGCTTGACAGGGCTGTATGTTATACTGCTTGACAGGGCTGTATATTATACTGCTTGACAGGGCTGTATATTATACTGCTTGACAGGGCTGTATGTTATACTGCTTGACAGGGCTGTATATTATACTGCTTGACAGGGCTGTATATTATACTGCTTGACAGGGCTGTATATTATACTGCTTGACAGGGCTATATATTATACTGCTTGACAGGGCTATATATTATACTGCTTGACAGGGCTGTATATTATACTGCTTGACAGGGCTATATATTATACTGCTTGACAGGGCTATATATTATACTGCTTGACAGGGCTATATATTATACTGCTTGACAGGGCTGTATATTATACTGCTTGACAGGGCTGTATGTTATACTGCTTGACAGGGCTGTATGTTATACTGCTTGACAGGGCTATATATTATACTGCTTGACAGGGCTGTATATTATACTGCTTGACAGGGCTGTATATTATACTGCTTGACAGGGCTGTATATTATACTGCTTGACAGGGCTGTATATTATACTGCTTGACAGGGCTATATATTATACTGCTTGACAGGGCTATATATTATACTGCTTGACAGGGCTGTATATTATACTGCTTGACAGGGCTGTATATTATACTGCTTGACAGGGCTGTATATTATACTGCTTGACAGGGCTGTATATTATACTGCTTGACAGGGCTGTATATTATACTGCTTGACAGGGCTGTATATTATACTGCTTGACAGGGCTGTATATTATACTGCTTGACAGGGCTATATGTTATACTGCTTGACAGGGCTATATGTTATACTGCTTGACAGGGCTTTATGTTATACTGCTTGAGAGATACTGTACAAAACCCCTAACCTGGTTATGAGTTTTATTAATCTTATTGAAACTGAAAAGTTGATTTTGAAAACTGACATTTTTACTCTGTTTTTGTTATTGTTGCAGTCTCACACGATCCTGTTGGTCCAGCCTACTAAGAGGCCAGAGGGGAGGACATACGCTGACTATGAATCAGTCAACGAGTGCATGGAAGGTAAACTGACAGCCCCCATTGCAGTTCACTCCAACCCCAGTTGGAACAAACCTGATTTTCTAATCTTGTCAACCAGTTAATTATTAGAATCAGGTGTGCTAGATTAGGGTTGGAGTGAACCTACAGGAAGGTAGCTCTCCAAAAAAAAATAGGGTTGAGAGCCCTGCCCCATAGGCTAAATACCCATTCCTTCCTTGTCCCAATTGAATGCTTAGAGGGGTGTCCTACATCCTCTCCATCTTAAAGGAGTGGTTTACTATTTCAGCCGCAGTAAACTTCCTTATTGCTCGTTGTGCACTGTGGGGTAACCAGAAGACACGGACACGCTCCAAAAAACACCAAATACATCCTTTTTAGAAACAAACATGCTCTCAGTATAGTGATGTAGGTATTAGATGTTGTACACATGCAGCGGCGACCATCATTCAGGGTAGGTAGGGCAGAGCCCCACCCGTTTAGCAAAAAAATTATATATATAATTTTTTTTGCATGTTATTTTGTCACATATCAGTTTGCAAAACAATGTAAAAAAAATAAAATAAAAATAATAATTGAGTTAATAAAGCTGCGTACAATTTTTTTTTGCTTCCTTGAGTAAAGCAGCTCCAAAATGTAGGTGTTTCAGCCTAGGTCAGTGCTTTCTGTGGTGGTGGGGCAGCCAGCGGAAGATACAGAGCTTAGGGTTTGGTAATGTTCTCTAGTTGTGCCGTGATTGGCTCAGTGTTCTCTCACTCGGGGGACACTACGTCACCGCCAAATCTAAGGGTAGAGCTCGAAAATTCAAATTCAAATTTATTTTGCCACTACATTAAAAAATAGAGATTTACTACCGATATAGTAAACGACTCATTTAAGGACGAATCTTACGGGAGTGATAATTTTCACAATGATGCACATCCGTCACCTTTTCATGCATGATTTACAATCGGTCAACCAGTAAAAACTAATCGTACGAGGATTATGAATCTGTAATTGAGTGCATGGGAGGTACGTTGACAACCACCTAAACTGACAGACCAGGGTATTGAACCCACTTCATCTGTGGCCCACTGAGCTTTAGACTGACAGACCAGGGTATTGAACCCACTTCATCTGTGGCCCACTGAGCTTTAGACTGACAGACCAGGGTATTGAACCCACTTCATCTGTGGCCCACTGAGCTTTAGACTGACAGACCAGGGTATTGAACCCACTTCATCTGTGGCCCACTGAGCTTTAGACTGACAGACCAGGGTATTGAACCCACTTCATCTGTGGCCCACTGAGCTTTAGACTGACAGACCAGGGTATTGAACCCACTTCATCTGTGGCCCACTGAGCTTTAGACTGACAGACCAGGGTATTGAACCCACTTCATCTGTGGCCCACTGAGCTTTAGACTGACAGACCAGGGTATTGAACCCACTTCATCTGTGGCCCACTGAGCTTTAGACTGACAGACCAGGGTATTGAACCCACTTCATCTGTGGCCCACTGAGCTTTAGACTGACAGACCAGGGTATTGAACCCACTTCATCTGTGGCCCACTGAGCTTTAGACTGACAGACCAGGGTATTGAACCCACTTCATCTGTGGCCCACTGAGCTTTAGACTGACAGACCAGGGTATTGAACCCACTTCATCTGTGGCCCACTGAGCTTTAGGACCCTAACACGTGAGAGTCGGTGGTTGAGCAAACTACATTCATGTCATAGCATACAATCCTCTTTTTATTGGCTTTGCGTACACGCTGTGCAATTCATAAAAGGACTTATCATATAATAAATATAATATGCCACTTAGCAGACGCTGTTATCTCTACCGACTGAGCTACAGAGGACTTATCATTGAGGTGTTTTATTTTTCTCAATTATGCATAGGCCTGTTTTTATCTTTTGTGGTGAATTTTGATGCCTGTGACAGATTTGCAGCGAGTACTTCAAATAATGTATGACTCTCCTAATGTATGACTCTCCTAATGTATGACTCTCCTAATGTATGACTCTCCTAATGTATGACTCTCCTTCCAGGTGTTTGTAAGATGTACGAGGAACACCTAAAGAGAATGAACCCCAACAGTCCGTCCATCACATATGACATCAGTCAACTGTTTGACTTCATCGATGACCTGGCTGACCTCAGCTGCTTGGTGTAAGTCTTATCTGCAGTACACTTTTCACATGGATTTCGCCGTGTCTTTGATTCTACACCCTTTTCCTGATGTGCACAATCCCCCGTCAAGGATTTAAAAGCATCAGTTGGTATTGGCTGGAGGGAGTTTCCACCATTTTTGTTAAATTATATATGTGAAAGTGTACATACTTCAGGAGAGAGGTGGAGAACTGGGACGCAACCCATCTGCCCACATGGTCTGTCTGAATGGGATCAAATCCCATAGATCTGCCCACATGGTCTGTCTGAATGGGATCAAATCCCATAGATCTGCCCACATGGTCTGTCTGAATGGGATCAAATCCCATAGATCTGCCCACATGGTCTGTCTGAATGGGATCAAATCCCATAGATCTGCCCACATGGTCTGTCTGAATGGGATCAAATCCCATAGATCTGCCCACATGGTCTGTCTGAATGGGATCAAATCCCATAGATCTGCCCACATGGTCTGTCTGAATGGGATCAAATCCCATAGATCTGCCCACATGGTCTGTCTGAATGGGATCAAATCCCATAGATCTGCCCACATGGTCTGTCTGAATGGGATCAAATCCCATAGATCTGCCCACATGGTCTGTCTGAATGGGATCAAATCCCATAGATCTGCCCACATGGTCTGTCTGAATGGGATCAAATCCCATAGATCTGCCCACATGGTCTGTCTGAATGGGATCAAATCCCATAGATCTGCCCACATGGTCTGTCTGAATGGGATCAAATCCCATAGATCTGCCCACATGGTCTGTCTGAATGGGATCAAATCCCATAGATCTACCCACATGGTCTGTCTGAATGGGATCAAATCCCATAGATCTGCCCACATGGTCTGTCTGAATGGGATCAAATCCCATAGATCTACCCACATGGTCTGTCTGAATGGGATCAAATCCCATAGATCTGCCCACATGGTCTGTCTGAATGGGATCAAATCCCATAGATCTACCCACATGATCTGTCTGAATGGGATCAAATCCCATAGATTTACCCACATGGTCTGTCTGAATGGGATCAAATCCCATAGATCTGCCCACATGGTCTGTCTGAATGGGATCAAATCCCATAGATCTACCCACATGGTCTGTCTGAATGGGTTCAAATCCCATAGATCTACCCACATGGTCTGTCTGAATGGGATCAAATCCCATAGATCTGCCCACATGGTCTGTCTGAATGGGATCAAATCCCATAGATCTGCCCACATGGTCTGTCTGAATGGGATCAAATCCCATAGATCTGCCCACATGGTCTGTCTGAATGGGATCAAATCCCATAGATCTGCCCACATGGTCTGTCTGAATGGGATCAAATCCCATAGATCTGCCCACATGGTCTGTCTGAATGGGATCAAATCCCATAGATCTGCCCACATGGTCTGTCTGAATGGGATCAAATCCCATAGATCTGCCCACATGGTCTGTCTGAATGGGATCAAATCCCATAGATTTACCCACATGGTCTGTCTGAATGGGATCAAATCCCATAGATTTACCCACATGGTCTGTCTGAATGGGATCAAATCCCATAGATTTACCCACATGGTCTGTCTGAATGGGATCAAATCCCATAGATTTACCCACATGGTCTGTCTGAATGGGATCAAATCCCATAGATCTACCCACATGGTCTGTCTGAATGGGATCAAATCCCATAGATCTGCCCACATGGTCTGTCTGAATGGGATCAAATCCCATAGATCTGCCCACATGGTCTGTCTGAATGGGATCAACTCCCATAGATTTACCCACATGGTCTGTCTGAATGGGATCAAATCCCATAGATCTACCCACATGGTCTGTCTGAATGGGATCAAATCCCATAGATCTGCCCACATGGTCTGTCTGAATGGGATCAAATCCCATAGATCTGCCCACATGGTCTGTCTGAATGGGATCAAATCCCATAGATCTACCCACATGGTCTGTCTGAATGGGATCAAATCCCATAGATCTACCCACATGGTCTGTCTGAATGGGATCAAATCCCATAGATCTGCCCACATGGTCTGTCTGAATGGGATCAAATCCCATAGATCTGCCCACATGGTCTGTCTGAATGGGATCAAATCCCATAGATTTACCCACATGGTCTGTCTGAATGGGATCAAATCCCATAGATTTACCCACATGGTCTGTCTGAATGGGATCAAATCCCATAGATTTACCCACATGGTCTGTCTGAATGGGATCAAATCCCATAGATTTACCCACATGGTCTGTCTGAATGGGATCAAATCCCATAGATCTACCCACATGGTCTGTCTGAATGGGATCAAATCCCATAGATCTGCCCACATGGTCTGTCTGAATGGGATCAAATCCCATAGATCTGCCCACATGGTCTGTCTGAATGGGATCAAATCCCATAGATCTACCCACATGGTCTGTCTGAATGGGATCAACTCCCATAGATCTACCCACATGGTCTGTCTGAATGGGATCAAATCCCATAGATCTGCCCACATGATCTGTCTGAATGGATAATCATGAATAATGAGTGAGAAAGTTAGAGGGTCAAAGATCATATCCCCAAGACACTACCACTACTATAACTAACCAGTCACTACCATTACTACTGTAGACACTACCACTACTATAACTATAACCAGTCACTACCACTACTATAACTATAACCAGTCACTACCACTACTATAACTAACCAGTCACTACCATTACTACTGTAGACACTACCACTACTATAACTATAACCAGTCACTACCACTACTATAACCAGTCACTACTATAACTATAACTATAACCAGTCACTACCACTACTATAACTATAACCAGTCACTACCACTACTATAACTAACCAGTCACTACCATTACTACTGTAGACACTACCACTACTATAACCAGTCACTACCACTACTATAACCAGTCACTACCACTACTATAACCAGTCACTACCATTACTATAACTATAACCAGTCACTACCACTACTATAACTATAACCAGTCACTACCACTACTATAACCAGTCACTACCATTTACTATAACCAGTCACTACCATTACTACTGTAGACACTACCACTACTATATCTATAACCAGTCACTACCAGTACTATAACCAGACACTACCATTACTATAACTATAACCAGTCACTACCACTACTATAACCAGTCACTACCATTACTATAACTATAACCAGTCACTACCATTACTATAACTATAACCAGTCACTACCACTACTATAACTATAACCAGTCACTACCACTACTATAACTATAACCAGTCACTACCACTACTATAACTATAACCAGTCACTACCACTACTATAACTATAACCAGTGACTACCACTACTATAACTATAACCAGTCACTACCACTACTATAACCAGTCACTACCACTACTATAACCAGTCACTACCATTACTACTGTAGACAGTACATGTCCTCTGTAGCCTGCACTCGAATAGCAAACCTGTACCGGTGGTCCAAGGCCTATAGGCTATGCTTAGTTATTTGGTCACTTTAATTGTGTAACAAGCCTTATCAAAACTTATAGGCTTATGGGCTAGGCTACATGATTTAATCTTGTCTTTACATATACTAAATAATATATGTGTGAAATTAGTTTTGATATAGAATGGACCATTATCATGCACCTGTCTCGAAACAGGATCAAATAAGACACGTCATCTGTATGCACTTGAATAGCGAATGGAGGACGCTTTTCCTGTGGTTCATTTTCATGCCAGTCAGGTAGGCTACTCCGGTTGTAACGCAAAGCAATGTGCTTAATATTAGGAGAGTTGAGAACAAAATATAGTCTTTCCTCTAGAAAGCTGATGGGGATCCTCCTCTTTTTAATAGAGGCCATCAAAACTCTGTTTTCTCACACAATTGCATAGAATAGCCTATAGAAATGTTACGCAACATGGGCTTAGAGGAACACATTTCATTCCATGCATCAACCAGCTATGAGGAGCTGGCTCTCGCTGCACAACAGGTGATCCTATTCTGCTCTGAATGCCGGGGCTCTCATGAAGTGTTTGATTAGAATTTAGAGCACATTTGCATTGATGTCAGAGTGCTTAGAGGGACAATAGAGTGCTGAGTACCAGGCAGTTAGCAAGTTTGGTAGGATACTAATGACCATCAGCAGCATAACATTTACATTTTACATTTTAGTCATTTAGCAGACGCTCTTATCCAGAGCGACTTACAGGAGCAATTAGGGTTAAGTGCCTTGCTCAAGGGCATATCGACCGATTTTTCACCTAGTCGGCTTGGGGATTAGAACCAGCGACCTTTCGGTTACTGGCACAATGCTCTTAACCACTAAGCTACCTGCCGCCCAGAGTAGCCTAGTTACCGTGACTCAACGGTCACGTGGAATTTGACTGCTGTCATGACTCGTGACTGCCGGTGTGGCGGTAATACGGTCACTGTGACAGCCCTAATCAATAGGCCACGTTAAACGTGTCTCTCTCTCTCTCCGTTAGGTACCATGCGGACACACAGACGTACCAGCCCATGTTTTAATATATCTCTCTCCGTTAGGTACCGTGCGGACACACAGACGTACCAGCCCATGTTTTAATATATCTCTCTCCGTTAGGTACCGTGCAGACACACAGACGTACCAGCCCATGTTTTAATATATCTCTCTCCGTTAGGTACCGTGCAGACACACAGACGTACCAGCCCATGTTTTAATATATCTTTCCGTCTGTCTCTCCGTTAGGTACCGTGCGGACACACAGACGTACCAGCCCATGTTTTAATATATCTTTCCGTCTGTCTGTCTCTCCGTTAGGTACCGTGCGGACACACAGACGTACCAGCCCATGTTTTAATATATCTTTCCGTCTGTCTCTCCGTTAGGTACCGTGCAGACACACAGACGTACCAGCCCATGTTTTAATATATCTCTCTCCGTTAGGTACCGTGCAGACACACAGACGTACCAGCCCATGTTTTAATATATCTTTCCGTCTGTCTCTCCGTTAGGTACCGTGCGGACACACAGACGTACCAGCCCATGTTTTAATATATCTTTCCGTCTGTCTGTCTCTCCGTTAGGTACCGTGCAGACACACAGACGTACCAGCCCATGTTTTAATATATCTTTCCGTCTGTCTGTCTCTCCGTTAGGTACCGTGCGGACACACAGACGTACCAGCCCATGTTTTAATATATCTTTCCGTCTGTCTGTCTCTCCGTTAGGTACCGTGCGGACACACAGACGTACCAGCCCATGTTTTAATATATCTTTCCGTCTGTCTCTCCGTTAGGTACCGTGCGGACACACAGACGTACCAGCCCATGTTTTAATATATCTTTCCGTCTGTCTCTCCGTTAGGTACCGTGCGGACACACAGACGTACCAGCCCATGTTTTAATATATCTTTCCGTCTGTCTCTCCGTTAGGTACCGTGCGGACACACAGACGTACCAGCCCATGTTTTAATATATCTTTCCGTCTGTCTGTCTCTCCGTTAGGTACCGTGCGGACACACAGACGTACCAGCCCATGTTTTAATATATCTTTCCGTCTGTCTCTCCGTTAGGTACCGTGCGGACACACAGACGTACCAGCCCATGTTTTAATATATCTTTCCGTCTGTCTCTCCGTTAGGTACCGTGCGGACACACAGACGTACCAGCCCATGTTTTAATATATCTCTCTCCGTTAGGTACCATGCGGACACACAGACGTACCAGCCCATGTTTTAATATATCTCTCTCCGTTAGGTACCATGCGGACACACAGACGTACCAGCCCATGTTTTAATATATCTCTCTCCGTTAGGTACCGTGCAGACACACAGACGTACCAGCCCATGTTTTAATATATCTCTCTCCGTTAGGTACCATGCAGACACACAGACGTACCAGCCCATGTTTTAATATATCTCTCTCCGTTAGGTACCGTGCAGACACACAGACGTACCAGCCCATGTTTTAATATATCTCTCTCCGTTAGGTACCGTGCAGACACACAGACGTACCAGCCCATGTTTTAATATATCTTTCCGTCTGTCTCTCCGTTAGGTACCGTGCGGACACACAGACGTACCAGCCCATGTTTTAATATATCTTTCCGTCTGTCTCTCCGTTAGGTACCGTGCGGACACACAGACGTACCAGCCCATGTTTTAATATATCTTTCCGTCTGTCTGTCTCTCCGTTAGGTACCGTGCAGACACACAGACGTACCAGCCCATGTTTTAATATATCTTTCCGTCTGTCTGTCTCTCCGTTAGGTACCGTGCGGACACACAGACGTACCAGCCCATGTTTTAATATATCTTTCCGTCTGTCTGTCTCTCCGTTAGGTACCGTGCGGACACACAGACGTACCAGCCCATGTTTTAATATATCTTTCCGTCTGTCTGTCTCTCCGTTAGGTACCGTGCGGACACACAGACGTACCAGCCCATGTTTTAATATATCTTTCCGTCTGTCTGTCTCTCCGTTAGGTACCGTGCAGACACACAGACGTACCAGCCCATGTTTTAATATATCTTTCCGTCTGTCTGTCTCTCCGTTAGGTACCGTGCGGACACACAGACGTACCAGCCCATGTTTTAATATATCTTTCCGTCTGTCTGTCTCTCCGTTAGGTACCGTGCGGACACACAGACGTACCAGCCCATGTTTTAATATATCTTTCCGTCTGTCTCTCCGTTAGGTACCGTGCGGACACACAGACGTACCAGCCCATGTTTTAATATATCTTTCCGTCTGTCTCTCCGTTAGGTACCGTGCGGACACACAGACGTACCAGCCCATGTTTTAATATATCTTTCCGTCTGTCTGTCTCTCCGTTAGGTACCGTGCGGACACACAGACGTACCAGCCCATGTTTTAATATATCTTTCCGTCTGTCTGTCTCTCCGTTAGGTACCGTGCGGACACACAGACGTACCAGCCCATGTTTTAATATATCTTTCCGTCTGTCTGTCTCTCCGTTAGGTACCGTGCGGACACACAGACGTACCAGCCCATGTTTTAATATATCTTTCCGTCTGTCTCTCTGTTAGGTACCGTGCGGACACACAGACGTACCAGCCCATGTTTTAATATATCTTTCCGTCTGTCTGTCTCTCCGTTAGGTACCGTGCGGACACACAGACGTACCAGCCCATGTTTTAATATATCTCTCTCCGTTAGGTACCATGCGGACACACAGACGTACCAGCCCATGTTTTAATATATCTCTCTCCGTTAGGTACCATGCGGACACACAGACGTACCAGCCCATGTTTTAATATATCTCTCTCCGTTAGGTACCGTGCAGACACACAGACGTACCAGCCCATGTTTTAATATATCTTTCTGTCTCTCCGTTAGGTACCGTGCGGACACACAGACGTACCAGCCCATGTTTTAATATATCTCTCTCCGTTAGGTACCATGCGGACACACAGACGTACCAGCCCATGTTTTAATATATCTCTCTCCGTTAGGTACCGTGCAGACACACAGACGTACCAGCCCATGTTTTAATATATCTTTCGGTCTCTCTCCGTTAGGTACCATGCAGACACACAGACGTACCAGCCCATGTTTTAATATATCTTTCCGTCTGTCTCTCCGTTAGGTACCGTGCGGACACACAGACGTACCAGCCCATGTTTTAATATATCTCTCTCCGTTAGGTACCGTGCAGACACACAGACGTACCAGCCCATGTTTTAATATATCTCTCTCCGTTAGGTACCGTGCGGACACAGACGTACCAGCCCATGTTTTAATATATCTTTCTGTCTCTCTCCGTTAGGTACCGTGCGGACACACAGACGTACCAGCCCATGTTTTAATATATCTTTCTGTCTCTCTCCGTTAGGTACCATGCAGACACACAGACGTACCAGCCCATGTTTTAATATATCTCTCTCCGTTAGGTACCGTGCGGACACACAGACGTACCAGCCCATGTTTTAATATATCTTTCTGTCTCTCTCCGTTAGGTACCGTGCGGACACACAGACGTACCAGCCCATGTTTTAATATATCTTTCGGTCTCTCTCCGTTAGGTACCATGCAGACACACAGACGTACCAGCCCATGTTTTAATATATCTTTCGGTCTCTCTCCGTTAGGTACCATGCGGACACACAGACGTACCAGCCCATGTTTTAATATATCTCTCTCCGTTAGGTACCGTGCGGACACACAGACGTACCAGCCCATGTTTTAATATATCTTTCTGTCTCTCTCCGTTAGGTACCATGCAGACACACAGACGTACCAGCCCATGTTTTAATATATCTCTCTCCGTTAGGTACCGTGCGGACACACAGACGTACCAGCCCATGTTTTAATATATCTTTCTGTCTCTCTCCGTTAGGTACCGTGCGGACACACAGACGTACCAGCCCATGTTTTAATATATCTTTCCGTCTGTCTCTCCGTTAGGTACCGTGCGGACACACAGACGTACCAGCCCATGTTTTAATATATCTCTCTCCGTTAGGTACCATGCGGACACACAGACGTACCAGCCCATGTTTTAATATATCTTTCCGTCTGTCTGTCTCTCCGTTAGGTACCGTGCGGACACACAGACGTACCAGCCCATGTTTTAATATATCTTTCCGTCTGTCTGTCTCTCCGTTAGGTACCGTGCGGACACACAGACGTACCAGCCCATGTTTTAATATATCTTTCCGTCTGTCTCTCCGTTAGGTACCGTGCAGACACACAGACGTACCAGCCCATGTTTTAATATATCTTTCCGTCTGTCTCTCCGTTAGGTACCGTGCGGACACACAGACGTACCAGCCCATGTTTTAATATATCTTTCCGTCTGTCTGTCTCTCCGTTAGGTACCGTGCGGACACACAGACGTACCAGCCCATGTTTTAATATATCTTTCGGTCTCTCTCCGTTAGGTACCGTGCGGACACACAGACGTACCAGCCCATGTTTTAATATATCTTTCGGTCTCTCTCCGTTAGGTACCGTGCGGACACACAGACGTACCAGCCCATGTTTTAATATATCTTTCCGTCTGTCTCTCCGTTAGGTACCGTGCGGACACACAGACGTACCAGCCCATGTTTTAATATATCTTTCCGTCTGTCTCTCCGTTAGGTACCGTGCGGACACACAGACGTACCAGCCCATGTTTTAATATATCTTTCCGTCTGTCTGTCTCTCCGTTAGGTACCGTGCGGACACACAGACGTACCAGCCCATGTTTTAATATATCTTTCCGTCTGTCTGTCTCTCCGTTAGGTACCGTGCGGACACACAGACGTACCAGCCGTACAACAAGGACTGGATCAAGGAGAAGATTTACGTGCTGCTGCGGCGTCAGGCCCAACAGGCTGGGAAATGAGACTCTGGCCCCGTTCCAGGCTGACTACACTGCAGACGCATGATCTCGCAACAACCTGGATAGGTGTTTAACATGTCGGCTAACCACATCTTATCAAATAGCAATCCGATGCAGTGTAGTCTGCCTGGAACGCCACCAATCTATGACATCAGAGGTTATTACGGTGGGGTCAGGGTTGGGGGGGGCTGGGAGTGTTGGGTAGTGTGAATTTGCCCCTAGATCCTTGGGTGGGGAAGGGGATGATCAGAGGTTATTACGGTGGGGTTGGGGGGGGGGGGGGGCTGGGAGTGTTGGGTAGTGTGAATTTGCCCCTAGATCCTCGGGTGGGGAAGGGGATGATGATCTTTGATCTGTACATAGGGGAACCTTCACTCCGGAGCGTTTGGATAGGAAGGGAGAAGGGTTGAATGATATTATCTTTATTGTTTCACTGAGAAGTGTTGTAGAGGGAGAGTGTAAGGCAGCTTGCGTTTTGTTTTAATTTTTGTATTTAAAGAAAATTCCCCCTTTATAAAGAAGTGTTTGTCTTTTACTTAAAATAAAACAATAAAAAAGTATTATTTGTTACTGTTCATGTTTGTGTTCTACACTGAGTGGACAAAATATTTGGAACACCTGCTCTTTCCATGACATAGACTGATCAGGTGAATCCAGGTGAAATCTATGATCCCTTATTGATGTCACTTGTTAAATCCACTTCAATCAGTGTAGATGAAGGGGAGGAGACAGGTTAAAGAAGGATTTTTAAGCCTTGAGACAATTGAGACATGGATAGTGTATGTGTGCCATTCAGAGGGTGATGGACAAGACAAAATATTTAAGTGCCTTTGAACGGGGTATGGTAGTAGGTGCCAGGCGCACCGGTTTGAGTGTGTCAAGAACTGCAACGCTGCTGGGTTTTTCACGCTCAACAGTTTCAAGAACGGTCCACCACCCAGAGGAGATCCAGCCAACTTGACGCAACTGTGGGAAGCATTGGAGTCAACATGGGCCAGCATCCCTGTGGAATGCTTTTGACACCTTGTAGAGGTGTGCAGCGAGCATTGAATTAAAACGACCTCGAACCAGTGCCACAGACCAGGCACAATTTAAATGTTTATCTATTTTCTACAAAATATACTGGTGTTTTGGTTCTATTTTAACCATAGACAATGTGAATTGAGAGTGAGGTCTCTAATGTAAAATACTCTACAGGGGCCTCCTGTAGCTCAGTTGGTAGAGCATGGCGCTTGCAACGCCAGGGTTGTGGGTTCGATTCCCACGGGGTGCCAGTACGAAAAATGTTTGGCCGGTGTAGGCCGTCATTGTAAATAAGAATTTGTTATTAATAATATATTCAGTTATTAACTGACTTGCCTAGTAAAATAAATAAAATGTGTGCCATTTTTAAATGTATGTAGTTCTGTCCTTGAGCTATTCTTGTCTATTAATGTTCTGTATTATGTCATGTTTCATGTTCTGTGTGGACCCCAGGAAGAGTAGCTGATGCTTTCACAACAGCTAATGGGGATCCCTAATAAACCCCAGGAAGAGTAGCTGCTGCTTTCACAACAGCTAATGGGGATCCCTAATAAACCCCAGGAAGAGTAGCTGCTGCTTTCACAACAGCTAATGGGGATCCTAATAAAATACCAAATGGGGGCCTCCAGCGTATGAGGTAGGCCTGTAATGGGCCTCCAGCGTATGAGGTAGGCCTGTAATGGGCCTCCAGCGTATGAGGTAGGTCTGTAATGGGCCTCCAGCGTATGAGGTAGGTCTGTAATGGGCCTCCAGCGTATGAGGTAGGTCTGTAATGGGCCTCCAGCGTATGAGGTAGGCCTGTAATGGGCCTCCAGCGTATGAGGTAGGTCTGTAATGGGCCTCCAGCGTATGAGGTAGGTCTGTAATGGGCCTCCAGCGTATGAGGTAGGTCTGTGTTCCCTTATCCATGCTTTTTTATTTTTTTAACCAACCACTTAGCTAAGTATTATTTTTTGTTTGAATGATGTGCATCGAACAGCTCAATGTTTTGAGGTGCTAGATAGAGCTCGTTAGACAGGGAGTTATGTCTGATGTCACTTATCTCATCTGACCTCTCCTTCAGTTGATATGGAGGATGAAGACGGGACGTGTCTACTTGATGGTTTGTGGTGAGTGCTGCTGACTAAATCAACGAAAAATATTGAATAAGCCAGTCCTGTTCTAACCACTATTGTTAACCCTACTCTTCCCCAGAAAAAAACAAAGATGAGGGGACAAAGGGAAACACTGATGCTGTTTGATGTCATGAGTAGGATATTGTTAATGTCTCTAAGTAATCAGTATGATATTTTTTGTTGTTTAATTTAACCTTTATTTTGACAGGGAGTCAATGCTGAGACCAAGGTCTCTTTTCCAGATGAGCCCATGTATAGCATCAAAATACACTGCTCAAAAAAATAAAGGGAACACTTTAACAACACAATGTAACTCCAAGTCAATCACACTTCTGTGAAATCAAACTGTCCACTTAGGAAGCAACACTGATTGACAATACATTTCACATGCTGTTGTGCAAATGGAGTAGACAACAGGTGGAAATTATAGGCAATTAGCAAGACACCCCCAATAAAGGACTGGTTTTGCAGGTGGTGACCACAGACCACTTCTCAGTTCCTATGCTTCCTGGCTGATGTTTTGGTCACTTTTGAATGCTGGCGGTGCTTTCACTCTAGTGGTAGCATGAGACGGAGTCTACAACCCACACAAGTGGCTCAGGTAGTGCAGCTCATCCAGGATGGCACATCAATGCGAGCTGTGGCAAGAAGGTTTGCTGTGTCTGTCAGCGTAGTGTCCAGAGCATGGAGGCGCTACCAGGAGACAAGCCAGTACATCAGGAGACGTGGAGGAGGCCAACAACCCAGCAGCAGGACTGCTACCTCTGCCTTTGTGCAAGGAGGAGCAGGAGGAGCACTGCCAGAGCCCTGCAAAATGACCTCCAGCAGGCCACAAATGTGCATGTGTCTGCTCAAACGGTCAGAAACAGACTCCATGAGGGTGGTATGAGGGCCCGACGTCCACAGGTGGGGGTTGTGCTTACAGCCCAACACCGTGCAGGACGTTTGGCATTTGCCAGAGAACACCAAGATTGGCAAATTCGCCACTGGCGCCCTGTGCTCTTCACAGATGAAAGCAGGTTCACACTGAGCACATGTGACAGAGTCTGGAGACGCCGTGGAGAACGTTCTGCTGCCTGCAACATCCTCCAGCATGACCGGTTTGGCGGTGGGTCAGTCATGGTGTGGGGTGGCATTTCTTTGGGGGGCCGCACAGCCCTCCATGTGCTCGCCAGAGGTAGCCTGACTGCCATTAGGTACCGAGATGAGATCCTCAGACCCCTTGTGAGACCATATGCTGGTGCGGTTGGCCCTGGGTTCCTCCTAATGCAAGACAATGCTAGACCTCATGTGGCTGGAGTGTGTCAGCAGTTCCTGCAAGAGGAAGGCATTAATGCTATGGACTGGCCCGCCCGTTCCCCAGACCAGAATCCAATTGAGCACATCTGGGACATCATGTCTCGCTCCATCCACCAACGCCACGTTGCACCACAGACTGTCCAGGAGTTGGCGGATGCTTTAGTCCAGGTCTGGGAGGAGATCCCTCAGGAGACCATCCGCCACCTCATCAGGAGCATGCCCAGGCGTTGTAGGGAGGTCATACAGGCACGTGGAGGCCACACACACTACTGAGCCTCATTTTGACTTGTTTTAAGGACATTACATCAACGTTGGATCAGCCTGTAGTGTGGTTTTCCACTTTAATTTTGAGGGTGACTCCAAATCCAGACCTCCATGGGTTGATACATTTGATTTCCATTGATAATTTTTGTGTGATTTTGTTGTCAGCACATTCAACTATGTTATTTTAGTGTTCCCTTTATTTTTTTGAGCAGTGTATTTACATTTACGTCATTTAGCAGACGCTCTTATCCAGAGCGACTTACAGTTAGTGAGTGCATACATTTTTTCATACTGGCCCCCTGTGGGAATCAAACCCACAACCCTGGCGTTGCAAACGCCATGCTCTACCAACTGAGCTACACAGGTATATTCAATTTTGTTTTTAAAATCTGCCGTTTCCAGCTATAGCCATTTACAATAGCAGCAATAGCCATTTACAACATTAACGTCTACACTGTATTTCTGATCAATTTGATGTTATTTTAAAAAGGTACCAAAAAACTGCTTTTCTTTCGAAAACAAGAACATTTCTAAGTGACCCCCAAAACGTTTGAACGGTAGTGTATACAGCAACACCTCCCCCAGGAAGTCTACATTACATTATGTCAAAGTAGATTAGTGATGGTTAGGGTAGTGTGAGTGATGGACAGGATGTAGTGACCTGAGGGCAAAGGTTAATAAGAACAGAGAGAGACAGGGAGGCCTATGATTGGTTACCAGATGTATGTGAAAGGAAGGAGGACCAAGAGGCTATATAAGATCGAGAGTCTTCTTTGTTAACTGAGGTCAACTGACGAAGGGCAAAGCCATGTCCGTTTGTTAGATGAACCCACGAGCTCGTGATTCAATAAATACTTGGTATGAAATCTCCACAGAATGTCTAAGTATATCCTTGATTCTTTGATACCTGAGAAACTCATCATAACAGTGTCATAATACCTGTATCTATTTGTAGCAGACAAATGAATGTAGTAACTCAAACAATGAGAAATTGACAAAAATGTGAAGTTTTATAAGCATACCCAGTCTCCCCTACTACACAGAACACTGCAATCCATCCACTTTGAAATCATCAAAACAAGTCTCACAAGTTTGCAAAAAAACAATACTTTATTTTTTCCATTAAAAAATATTAGGGAAAAAGAACACCTTATATGGGACAAATGTTAATAAAATAAAAAGCTGATGGTTTTCTTTAAATTAAAAATGACTTCAGAATTTAAACAAATGCCCATTTCGTCACGCTCAAGAACATGAAAATCTCTGCTTTGCAAACGGGTTTCCTGTATTCAGTGTTAAGGCCATCATTCTTCCGTAACCAATGGAGCTAGTCTCTCAGAGTACCTATTACATACAAACTTCTCTCAATGTGAAATGACAAGGAGGTTGGAAAGAACCAACTTGTTATTGCAGATTTAGGAGGATGTGTCCTGATGTTTTGGGGGTTAAGTTAGTCTTTCGTCTAGTGAGAGTAACACTGAAAACATTTGGTGTCCTGACGTACACTACCGGTCAAAAGTTTTACAACACCTTCTCATTCCAGGGTTTTTCCTTTATTTATACTATTTACTACATTTTAGAATAATAGTGAAGACATCAAAACTGTGAAATAACACATATGGACTCCAGGTGACTACCTCATGAAGCTGGTTGAGAGAATGCCAAGAGTGTGCAAAGCTGTCATCAAGGCAAAGGGGTGGCTACTTTGAAGAATCTCAAATACAAAATATATTTTGATTTGTTTTAACACTTTTTTGGTTACTACATGGATTCCATGTGTGTTATTTCGTAGTTTTGATGTCTTCACTATTATTCTACAATGTAGAAAATAGTAAAAAATAAAGAAAAACCCTGGAATGAGTAGGTGTTCTAAAACTTTTGACCGGTAGTGTATGTCAGGATACATCCCAAATGGCACCCTATTCCCTATATAGTACACTACTGTTGACCAGAGCCCTATGAGCCCTATGTAGGGAATAGGGTACCATTTGGGACGCTGCCATACAGTACAGGAGGAAGTGAGGTCACAACCAGGACGTACATAGGAGGGACATAGGGCACTTCGCCAAGCCAACTGTTCTACGATCTACATTCTGAACCGGAGAGAACCGGCCGTGTCAGAAATAGCATCCTATTCACTATAAGGCCGGGACGATGCCACGATCGTGGCAAGGCAAGGCAACAAAACAAGAAGCGGCTTTAACCGCTTTTTAGGAAAACAGCCCTAAATGTTGGAAACAAACATCATTGTCGTCATCCTGAGTCACGTTTTATTTTCCAAACTATAGCACACAATATCTTACATACAGCAGTTTTTTTTTTTTTTTAAAGGACCAAAGAGATTGGTCTGCTTCATGTTTACATTTTTTTGCAATGGAAATTATTATCACGATACTGGTATCGTCACATCCCTAATTCACAGGGGTCTGGTCAAAAGTTGTGCAATACAGTGCCTTCAGAAACTATTGACATCCCCTTTTTCCACATTTAATTGTATTACAAAGTGGGATTAAAATGGATTTAATTGCCTTAAAAACACAAAAACAATACTGTCAAAGTGGGAGAAAAATTCTAAGAATTTAAAAGAAAAAAAATTGAAAATAACACACTAATATATTTTGATTAGGTAAGTATTCAACCCCGAGTCAATAAAATGTTAGAATCACCGTGTTCTTGGTAAGCAACTCCAGTGTAGATTTGGCCTTGTGTTTTAGGTTATTGTCCTGCTGAAAGGTGAATTCGTCTCCCAGTGTCTGGTGGAAAGCAGACTGAACCAGGTTTTCCTCTAGTCTCCCAGTGTCTGGTGGACAGCAGACTGAACCAGGTTTTCCTCTAGGATGTTGATGTGCTTAGCTCCATTACGTTTCTTTTTTATCCTGAAAAACTCCCCAGTCCTTAACGATTACAAGCATACCCATAACATGATGCAGCCACCACTATGCTTGAAAATATGAAGAATGGTACTCAGTAATGTGTTGTACTGGATTTGCCCCAAACATAACACGTGTTGTCCTGAATACAAAGTGAATTGCTTTGCCACATTTTTTGCAGTATTTAGTGCCTTGGAATATTTTTATTCTGTACAGGCTTCCTTCTTTTCACTCCGTCAATTAGGTTAGTATTGTGGAGTAACTACAATGTTGATCCATCCTCAGTTCTCCTATCACTTTGTTTTAGTCACCATGGCCTCATGATGAAATCCCTGAGCGGTTTCCTTCCTCTCTGGCAACTGAGTTAGGAAGGATGCCTGTATCTTTGTAGTGACTGGGTGTATTGATACACCATCCAAAGTGTAATTAATAACTTTACCATGCTCAAAGGGATATTCAATGTCTGCTTTTTTTTATTTTACCCATCTACCAATAGGTGCCCTTCTTTGCGAGGCATTGGAAAACCTCCCTGGTCTTTGTGGTTGAATCTGTGTTTGAAATTCACTGCTCGACTGAGGGACCTTACAGATAATTGTTTTCATTGGGGTACAGAGACGAGGTAGTCATTCAAAAATCATGTTGAACACTATTCTTGCACATAGATTTAGTCAATGCAACTTATGTCACTTGTTAAGCACATTTTCATTCCTGAACTTATTTAGGCTTACCATAACAAAAAGGGGTTGAATACTTATTGACTCAAGACATTTAAGCTTTTCATTTGTAATTAATTTGTAAAAATGTTGAAAAAATAATTCCACTTTGACATTATGTCATTTCAGACAATGGCTGGTCGTCATCTGGGATCAATTCTTAACGGCTTATTGGTTATAAAATTCATAGCTTTGTCTGATCTATTAAAGAAGATCGACAATGCGCTGCCATTGTGTTTTCAAAAATTAAAGCTACCATTGCAAAGCAAACTTGATTTCTGCACGCTCACAAATGCATAGTAATTATCGTTAGGACTGAAAACCTGCAGGGGAAATTATAATTCATATTTACTGATAATTAAAAGCAGGTTTCAGCTTAGTCTAAAATACATGATTTTCTGAAACTGGTGAAAACTAATACACAGTGCATTCAGAAAGTATTCAGACCCCTTGACTTTTTCCGAATTTTGTTACGTTATATCATTATTCTAAAATTAATTAAATACATTTAAAAAATCCTCAATCTACACACAATACCCCATAATGACAAAGTTTACAGGTTTTTAGGAATTTATTAAAAAATACAAAACTGAAATAAATGTACCTTATTTACATAAGTATTCAGACCCTTTGCTATGAATCTCCTGAGTGGCGCAGTGGTATAAGGCACTGCATCGCAGTGCTAACTGTGCCACTAGAGATCCTGGTTCGAATCCAGGCTCTGTCGCAGCCGGCCGCGACCGGGAGACTCATGGGCGGCGCACAATTGGCCCAGCGTCGTCCAGGGTAGGGGAGGGAATGGCCGGCAGGGATGTAGCTCAGTTGGTAGAGCATGGCGTTTGCAACGCCAGGGTTGTGGGTTTGATTCCCACGGGGGGCCAGTATAAAAAAATATATATATGTATTCACTAACTGTAAGTCGCTCTGGATAAGAGCGTCTGCTAAATGACTAAAATGTAATGTAAAATGAGACTCGAAATTGAGCTCAGGTGCATCCTGTTTCCATTGATCATCCTTGAGATGTTTCTACAACTTGATTGGAGTCCACCTGTGGTACATTTAATTGATTGGACATTCTTTGGAAAGGCACACACCTGTCTATATAAGGTCCCACAGTTGACAGTGCATGTCAGAGCAAAAACCAAGCCATGAGGTAGAAGGAATTGACTGTAGAGCTCAGAGACAGGATTGCGTCGAGGCACAGATTTGAGGCACAGATTTTCTGCAGCATTGAAGGTCCCCAAGAACACAGTGGCCTCCATCATTCTTAAATGGAAGAAGTTTGGAACCACCAAGACTGAGCAATCATGGGAGAAGGGCCTTGGTCAGGGAGGTGACCAAGAACCCAATAGTCACTCTGACAGAGCTTCAGATATCCTCTGTGGAGAACCTTCCAGAAGGACAACCATCTCTGCAGCACTCCACCAATCAGGCCTGTATGGTAGAGTGGCCAGACGGAAGCCACTCCTCAGTAAAAGGCACATGACAGCCCGCTTGGAGTTTGACAAAAGGCACCTAAAGGACTCTCAGACCATGACCTCTGGTCTGATGAAACCAAGATTGAACTCTTTGTCCTGAATGCGTCACGTTTGGAGGAAACCTGGCACCATCCCTACGGTGAAGCATGGTGGTGGCAGCATCATGCTCTGGGGATGGTTTTCAGCGGCAGGGACTGGGAGACGGAGTAAAGTACAGAGAGATCCTTGATAAAAACCTGCTCCAGAGCGCTCAGGACCTCAGACTGGGGCGAAGGTTCACCTTCCAACAGGACAACGACCCTAAGCACACAGCCAAGACAACGCAGGAGTGGCTTCGGGACAAGTCTCTGAATGTCCTTGAGTGGCTCAGCCAGAGCCCAGACTCGATCCCGATCTAACATCTCTGGAGAGACCTGAAAATAGCTGTGCAGCGACGCTCCCCATCCAACCTGACAGAGATTGAGAGGATCTGCAGAGAAGATTGGGAGAAACTCCCCAAATACAGGTGTGCCAAGCTTGTCACGTCATACCAAACAAGACTCGAGTATGTAATCGTTGCCAAAGGGGCTTCAAAGTACTGAGTAAAGGGTCTGAATACTTATGTAAATGTGATATTTCAAAAAATGTTGTGTAAACATTTATTTAAAAACCTATTTTTGCTTTGTCATTATGGGGTATTGTGTGTAGATTGATGAGGAAAAAAACAATTTAATCCATTTTAGAATAAGGCTGTAACGTAACAAAATGTGGAAAAAGGCAAGGGGTCTGAATACTTTCCCAATGCACTGTATAGGGCCGGTTTCCTGGGCCTAGATTAAGTCTAGTCTCCTATAGCATTTTTGGCTAGGACTAGTTTTAAATCTGGATCTGGGAAACCAAACCATAGCAGGGTCGTCATGATACCAATAAGGTGATACTACGATACCTAGCATGGAAGATAAACGTGATTCTGGGTGACATCAGGCTGCTTGTCTCCAACATTCGGAGTGTTTTCCTCAGGACATTTAGTCCGCTTCCTGTTTTGTTTCCTTGCCGTGATACTGCTGAGTACCGGTATCGCGACAACCCTGAACCCATCGTGTTTTGTCCAATAGGATTTTAACATGAATTCTGCAAAATTGTATCAAGGTAGTGTTCTTGATGCTGGCTTCTTTTACCTCGGTCAGAACGAAGGCAGTCTCCCTCCTCAGACTCCAGTTAGGCCGCATCTCAAATGGCCCTGATCAAATGTAGTGCACTATATAAGGAATAGGGGGCATCTCACATGGCCCTGATCACATGTAGTGCACTATATAAGGAATAGGGGGCCATTTGGGATGCAGGCAACATCTCAGCAATTCTCTGCAAAAAATAAATAAAACATTTATGGGGAGCAAATCTCTGGGTCCTTTAGGGGCCCATTAGTCTCTGTCTGGTATTCAACACGTATGGCACCGTAGGGTCAGGGTCAGGGTACCGTAGGGTCAGGGCACCGTAGGGTCAGGGCACCGTAGGGTCAGGACACCGTAGGGTCAGGGTCAGGGCACCGTAGGGTCAGGGCACCGTAGGGTCAGGGTCAGGGCACCGTAGGGTCAGGGCACCGTAGGGTCAGGGCACCGTAGGGTCAGGGTCAGGGCACCGTAGGGTCAGGGCACCGTAGGGTCAGGGCACCGTAGGGTCAGGGCACCGTAGGGTCAGGGTCAGGGCACCGTAGGGTCAGGGTCAGGGCACCGTAGGGTCAGGGTCAGGGCACCGTAGGGTCAGGGCACCGTAGGGTCAGGGCACCGTAGGGTCAGGGTCAGGGCACCGTAGGGTCAGGGCACCGTAGGGTCAGGGCACCGTAGGGTCAGGGTCAGGGCACCGTAGGGTCAGGGTCAGGACACCGTAGGGTCAGGGTCAGGGCACCGTAGGGTCAGGGTCAGGGCACCGTAGGGTCAGGGTCAGGGCACCGTAGGGTCAGGACACCGTAGGGTCAGGGCACCGTAGGGTCAGGGCACCGTAGGGTCAGGGCACCGTAGGGTCAGGGCACCGTAGGGTCAGGGTCAGGGCACCGTAGGGTCAGGGCACCGTAGGGTCAGGGCACCGTAGGGTCAGGGCACCGTAGGGTCAGGGCACCGTAGGGTCAGGGCACCGTAGGGTCAGGGTCAGGGCACCGTAGGGTCAGGGCACCGTAGGGTCAGGGCACCGTAGGGTCAGGGTCAGGGTGACCGTCCTCATCCAGCCAACAGTAGACTGAGGAGGACTGAACACACCCAGAATCCAACCCCTACCCTGTAGGCATCAGTCAGTCAGTCTGACCCCAGGTAGAGGCTGCTGCAACAGCTGATGGAGATCCAGCCTGGGGACCAGACAGACCTTTCAGGCTAAGACTGACAGTGTGGCGACTGTAGGTCAGTTAAGCTGGATGGGAAGGTCCTCTCCGTACTTGCGTAGGAACTTGTCGTGGTTGTGGCTGACGGACCAGAGAGGAGGCAGGTAGCGAGGTGTCATGGTAGACAGGAAATGCTGCCTCCAGCAGCCCTCCAGCTCCATCAATCCCTTCAGGCCCCGCTTAGCGTGCGCCTTCACCACCTTCAGCCCGTGGGGAACGTAGCTCTCGTTGAAGATCCTGGGAGAGGGCAGGGTAATCCATCAACTCAATTTCTTCATAAAAGGCCTCATTATACAGTGGGGGAAAAAAAGTATTTAGTCAGCCACCAATTGTGCAAGTTCTCCCACTTAAAAAGATGAGAGAGGCCTGTAATTTTCATCATAGGTACACGTCAACTATGACAGACAAAATGAGGGAAAAAAATCCAGAAAATCACATTGTAGGATTTTTTATGAATTTATTTGCAAATTATGCTGGAAAATAAGTATTTGGTCACCTACAAACAAGCAAGATTTCTGGCTCTCACAGACCTGTAACTTCTTCTTTAAGAGGCTCCTCTGTCCTCCACTCGTTACCTGTATTAATGGCACCTGTTTGAACTTGTTATCAGTATAAAAGACACCTGTCCATAACCTCAAACAGTCACACTCCAAACTCCACTATGGCCAAGACCAAAGAGCTGTCAAAGGACACCAGAAACAAAATTGTAGACCTGCACCAGGCTGGGAAGACTGAATCTGCAATAGGTAAGCAGCTTGGTTTGAAGAAATCAACTGTGGGAGCAATTATTAGGAAATGGAAGACATACAAGACCACTGATAATCTCCCTCGATCTGGGACTCCACGCAAGATCTCACCCCGTGGGGTCAAAATGATCACAAGATCCCAGAACCACACGGGGGGACCTAGTGAATGACCTGCAGAGAGCTGGGACCAAAGTAACAAAGCCTACCATCAGTAACACACTACGCCGCCAGGGACTCAAATCCTGCAGTGCCAGACGTGTCCCCCTGCTTAAGCCAGTACATGTCCAGGCCCGTCTGAAGTTTGCTAGAGTGCATTTGGATGATCCAGGAGAGGATTGGGAGAATGTCATATGGTCAGATGAAACCAAAATAGAACTTTTTGGTAAAAACTCAACTCGTCGTGTTTGGAGGACAAAGAATGCTGAGTTGCATCCAAAGAACACCATACCTACTGTGAAGCACGGGGGTGGAAACATCATGCTTTGGGGCTGTTTTTCTGCAAAGGGACCAGGACGACTGATCCGTGTAAAGGAAAGAATGAATGGGGCCATGTATCGTGAGATTTTGAGTGAAAACCTCCTTCCATCAGCAAGGGCATTGAAGATGAAACGTGGCTGGGTCTTTCAGCATGACAATGATCCCAAACACACCGCCCGGGCAACGAAGGAGTGGCTTCGTAAGACGCATTTCAAGGTCCTGGAGTGGCCTAGCCAGTCTCCAGATCTCAACCCCATAGAAAATCTTTGGAGGGAGTTGAAAGTCCGTGTTGCCCAGCGACAGCCCCAAAACATCACTGCTCTAGAGGAGATCTGCATGGAGGAATGGGCCAAAATACCAGCAACAGTGTGTGAAAACCTTGTGAAGACTTACAGAAAACGTTTGACCTGTGTCATTGCCAACAAAGGGTATATAACAAAGTATTGAGAAACTTTTGTTATTGACCAAATACTTATTTTCCACCATAATTTGCAAATAAATTCATTAAAAATCCTACAATGTGATTTTCTGGATTTGTTTTTCTCATTTTGTCTGTCATAGTTGACGTGTACCTATGATGAAAATTACAGGCCTCTCTCATCTTTTTAAGTGGGAGAACTTGCACAATTGGTGGCTGACTAAATACTTTTTTCCCCCACTGTAAAAACAGCTTGACAGATACCTGACCTGGATACCAAATAGCAAGCAGAAGCAGGACAAAGGTCCTAGGAGAAGGAACCTAGATAGGAACTGGCTCAGAGCGGAGGCTGTACTGGGTACAAGTTAAGAGTACACGATGACCATCAAGGCCAGATGGCGCGGACCCTCACCTAGTCTCCAGGTCTGCAGCCCTCTGCAGTGTCTCGGGCGTCAGCTCCACATCGGTGTCGTTGAAGAAATCCCTTATGACCTTCTGCAGCTCATCTCGCCTGGCCCCTGGCAGCCTCTCCCCCACGGTGAGCAGGGCTCGGGCTGCAGAACGAACTCTCCTGCGGTCAGAGTCCTCCAGGAGACGCACCCCGTCCTCACACCCCTGGGGGTAGGAAAAAAAAATCCATACAGTTGAGTATCGCAATATTATTTTTGACCCCAAAACAATGTTTTTTAAATTTATTTTTATGGGGAGCCAACATGTCTTGTCAAGTCTTGTCCCTCTGCAACAGACATGGTGAGCAATGTTTGGAACATCGAATCGCAATAAAATCACAGTATCGAATCACAAAATCACAATAAAAATCTCCATATCAAATCACAATAAATATAGAATAGTGATACATCCAAATTCTCAATACATCTCGTATCGGCACCTCGGTATCGTGAGGTCCCTACCTGGGGCGCGGCGTACTCATCAGCCAGCTGCTGCTTTAGGAAGCCGTCGTGCACGTTGGAGGCCGCGTGACAGGAAGTGCACAGCAGCAAGATGTCATGGGAGTTGTGGTCCTTCATCTCCGTGGGGAAGTGACGTCTGTATTCGTGAGGGACGATGTTCTTCCTGTAGGGGTAAGACGAGAGGGGAACTAGTAAACACTATAGGCCTTCAATGCAGAGGGGAACTAGTTAACACTATAGGCCTTCAATGCAGAGGGGAACTAGTTAACACTATAGGCCTTCAATGCAGAGGGGAACTAGTTAATACTATAGGCCTTCAATGCAGAGGGGAACCAACACCGATATATATTCACGTACGCCTCCTACCCCCCAAGGATGGACTGTCATGGCTGCAACGTGAAAAAGGTCTCGACTCTCCACCCTTCTCACATGGTGGTCCCTCCAGCCAATGCTTACACCACTCCTATCCTCAAATTCACTACGGGGAGTGTGCAAGTACTCACCTTGAGAAAAGGGTGGCGAATCGGGACATAGCTTCACGTTGTTAGTATAACTAACAACAGGCCTGACTGTGTAGCATCCGGCCAACCCGATAAGCCTTGTTCCGGCCAACCTGATATAAGCCTTGTTCCGGCCAACCTGATATAAGCCTTGTTCCGGCCAACCTGATATAAGCCTTGTTCCGGCCAACCTGATATAAGACTTGTTCCGGCCAACCTGATATAAGACTTGTTCCGGCCAACCTGATATAAGCCTTGTTCCGGCCAACCTGATATAAGCCTTGTTCCGGCCAACCTGATATAAGCCTTGTTCCGGCCAACCTGATATAAGCCTTGTTCCGGCCAACCTGATATAAGACTTGTTCCGGCCAACCTGATATAAGACTTGTTCCGGCCAACCTGATATAAGACTTGTTCCGGCCCTTCCTGATATAAGACTTGTTCCGGCCAACCTGATATAAGACTTGTTCCGGCCAACCTGATATAAGACTTGTTCCGGCCAACCTGATATAAGACTTGTTCCGGCCAACCTGATATAAGACTTGTTCCGGCCAACCCACACAGGTTGTCCTCACCGGATATAAGAGTTGTTCTTGCCACACACAACACACAGGTTCTCTTTGGCAGTCAGATAGTAGTCCTGCTGGGAGTCTGGACGTCCCGACGGCTCAAACAGCAGACGCACGATGAAGGGATCCTCAGTCTGCAGCACTGGAGGAGGAGTGAGAGCAAGACAGGAGAAGAGTCAGCGTCAACATCAACTCACCTGGGACTTGGTTAACATTCCTGGAAATGGGCCTATATGGATAGGGCCAAATTGAAATGTTTCTTACAGAAGAAATTTGAAAAGTGTGAACATAAGCATGGTAGCAATTGAAAGGGGCGGCAGGTAGCTTAGTGGTTAAGAGCGTTGTGCCAGTAACCGAAAGGTCGCTGGTTCTAATCCCCGAGCCAACTAGGTGAAAAATCTGTGGATGTGCCCTTGAGCAAGGCACTTAACCCTAATTGCTCCTGTAAGTCGCTCTGGATAAGAGCGTCTGCTAAATGACTAAAATGTAAAATGTAAAAATGGAACAGTTGGGAGAGGGGAAAATCATTAGACCAAAAAAGGTGAGGACACGACTGGAATCCAAACATTACACTGGTGATTTTATGTGCATTTTACAGTACTTTTCACCGCATTTGTTGATAACGAAATCTGAAAATACACTGGATACATTCAGTAACATAAGACTATTCCTGTAAAATGTTATGTAGGTGCAACTTAAGACAGAAAAATGACATGGGTTTGAGTGAGAGGACTAACTGGTGTCTCCAAGTGGCCACACACCTCTCCACAGTGTGGGTTTGAGTGAGAGGACTAACTGGTGTCTCCAAGTGGCCACACACCTCTCCACAGTGTGGGTTTGAGTGAGAGGACTAACTGGTGTCTCCAAGTGGCCACACACCTCTCCACAGTGTGGGTTTGAGTGAGAGGACTAACTGGTGTCTCCAAGTGGCCACACACCTCTCCACAGTGTGGGTTTGAGTGAGAGGACTAACTGGTGTCTCCAAGTGGCCACACACCTCTCCACAGTGTGGGTTTGAGTGAGAGGACTAACTGGTGTCTCCAAGTGGCCACACACCTCTCCACAGTGTGGGTTTGAGTGAGAGGACTAACTGGTGTCTCCAAGTGGCCACACCTCTCCACAGTGTGGGTTTGAGTGAGAGGACTAACTGGTGTCTCCAAGTGGCCACACCTCTCCACAGTGTGGGTTTGAGTGAGAGGACTAACTGGTGTCTCCAAGTGGCCACACCTCTCCACAGTGTGGGTTTGAGTGAGAGGACTAACTGGTGTCTCCAAGTGGCCACACCTCTCCACAGTGTGGGTTTGAGTGAGAGGACTAACTGGTGTCTCCAAGTGGCCACACCTCTCCACAGTGTGGGTTTGAGTGAGAGGACTAACTGGGGTCTCCAAGTGGCCACACCTCTCCACAGTGTGGGTTTGAGTGAGAGGACTAACTGGTGTCTCCAAGTGGCCACACCTCTCCACAGTGTGGGTTTGAGTGAGAGGACTAACTGGTGTCTCCAAGTGGCCACACCTCTCCACAGTGTGGGTTTGAGTGAGAGGACTAACTGGTGTCTCCAAGTGACCACACCTCTCCACAGTGTGGGTTTGAGTGAGAGGACTAACTGGTGTCTCCAAGTGACCACACCTCTCCACAGTGTGGGTTTGAGTGAGAGGACTAACTGGTGTCTCCAAGTGGCCACACCTCTCCACAGTGTGGGTTTGAGTGAGAGGACTAACTGGTGTCTCCAAGTGGCCACACCTCTCCACAGTGTGGGTTTGAGTGAGAGGACTAACTGGGGTCTCCAAGTGGCCACACCTCTCCACAGTGTGGGTTTGAGTGAGAGGACTAACTGGTGTCTCCAAGTGGCCACACCTCTCCACAGTGTGGGTTTGAGTGAGAGGACTAACTGGTGTCTCCAAGTGGCCACACCTCTCCACAGTGTGGGTTTGAGTGAGAGGACTAACTGGTGTCTCCAAGTGGCCACACCTCTCCACAGTGTGGGTTTGAGTGAGAGGACTAACTGGTGTCTCCAAGTGGCCACACACCTCTCCACAGTGTGGGTTTGAGTGAGAGGACTAACTGGTGTCTCCAAGTGGCCACACCTCTCCACAGTGTGGGTTTGAGTGAGAGGACTAACTGGTGTCTCCAAGTGGCCACACCTCTCCACAGTGTGGGTTTGAGTGAGAGGACTAACTGGTGTCTCCAAGTGGCCACACACCTCTCCACAGTGTGGGTTTGAGTGAGAGGACTAACTGGTGTCTCCAAGTGGCCACACCTCTCCACAGTGGGCACCGTTCCTAACTAATTTCAATGCCCTTTTAAGACCCAAAGAAGGTTCTTCAACTATAAGGTGCTTGTTTGATCTCTCCTAGCTGTGCTGTTGAGGAACTAGAGCAAGCAGACCAGTTGTTTAGTTTGGAACGCAGCCCTGCCTCCCCGCCATCACACAGTTACTGTTGTTGTTTACGCAACCCAAAAAAACGGTCCGTTATAAATCGCCATCTGGGTCAGGTGGGCATGATTTGAAAGCGTGTTCCATTGCCAACGTGACTAGCGAAGTTATAAAATAAGCTTTTACAGCATTTAGGCTTTCCTAAAGCAATTCAGATGAACAGATCTCAATTTTGTTTGCGCATAGAATAGGTCATGACCGCGGAAAATTTCCTTCACAATAAACAAACATAGGCTCATTCTGTTCAGAACAGGGTTGCAGAATTCCTGGAACTTTCAATAAATAAGTAAATAAATAAATAAATAAATAATTAAAGCAGGACCTCTAGAATCTGTCAGTCCAAACCCAAACAGAGCTGTGAAGAACAGAACCAGAGCTCTGACCTGATGTATAGCTGTTACTGTCCAGAACCAGAGCTCTGACCTGATGTATAGCTGTTACTGTCCAGAACCAGAGCTCTGACCTGATGTATAGCTTGTTACTGTCCAGAACCAGAGCTCTGACCTGATGTATAGCTTGTTACTGTCCAGAACCAGAGCTCTGACCTGATGTATAGCTGTTACTGTCCAGAACCAGAGCTCTGACCTGATGTATAGCTGTTACTGTCCAGAACCAGAGCTCTGACCTGATGTATAGCATGTTACTGTCCAGAACCAGAGCTCTGACCTGATGTATAGCTGTTACTGTCCAGAACCAGAGCTCTGACCTGATGTATAGCTGTTACTGTCCAGAACCAGAGCTCTGACCTGATGTATAGCTGTTACTGTCCAGAACCAGAGCTCTGACCTGATGTATAGCATGTTACTGTCCAGAACCAGAGCTCTGACCTGATGTATAGCTGTTACTGTCCAGAACCAGAGCTCTGACCTGATGTATAGCTGTTACTGTCCAGAACCAGAGCTCTGACCTGATGTATAGCTGTTACTGTCCAGAACCAGAGCTTTGACCTGATGTATAGCTGTTACTGTCCAGAACCAGAGCTCTGACCTGATGTATAGCTGTTACTGTACAGTCACTAAATTCAGATTTAACTGCTTATTACTGCCCAAATTAGCAATTTCCAACCCGTATACGGGTACGAGTGTAAAGGGCCACGGCACGGACACACCATTCCAACCCGTATACGGGTACGAGTGTAAAGGGCCACGGCACGGACACACCATTCCAACCCGTGTACGGGTACGAGTGTAAAGGGCCACGCCACGGACACACCATTCCAACCCGTATACGGGTACGAGTGTAAAGGGCCACGGCACGGACACACCATTCCAACCCGTGTACGGGTACGAGTGTAAAGGGCCACGCCACGGACACACCATTCCAACCCGGATACGGGTACGAGTGTAAAGGGCCACGGCACGGACACACCATTCCAACCCGTATACGGGTACGAGTGTAAAGGGCTACCTGTTCATTTTTACGCCACATTTTACAGTATGAAACCACCAATGATAGTGGTGTTTTCCAATTCGACTGTTAAAATTCATATGAAAATACTGTCAGTCTTGGCACTGCCAGTGCCGCATGTGGCTGCCGCTTACCCCCGATTCCTTTATCCAGGTACCACTTGGCCTTCTTCTTGTCACAGGTACAGAGGGGCTGTCCGTCCGGAGCTTGGAGGAAGCAGTTGTCATAGAGGGGGGACTTCCTGCAACAAGCAGAGCGAGCGGGAACCTGATCAGTCACTACACTGACACACAGCTGCCCTTAACACACAGGAAATGTCTAAAACCAGCCAATGCTGCCCAGAATCACACTACTCAAGTCTTTGACACAATGTTCCCTAAAATGTGGGCGATGATCTTTACTACGGAAAGTCGGGCAAATTGTCCTGTATTATGACCTTGATAACTGGCAATTGTCCAGAGGTCAGTAACAACGGTCTGCCCCACGCGCCTGTGCTGTGAAAGAGATCCCTGATCCCTGGACAGACCAACCACTGACCTAGCAGAGTAGCCCGCACCGAGCGGTTTTCTCTAGTCACTTTAACTCTACCCACATGTACATATTACTTCAACTACCTCAACTAGCCGGTGCCCCCGCACATTGACTCTGCACCGGTACCCCCCTGTATATATAGCCTCCCTACTGTTATTTTATTTTACTTCTGCTCTTTTTTTTCTCTCAACACTTTTTTTGTTGTCGTCGTTTTATTTTACTTTTTTTTAAATTAAGAAATAAATGCACTGTTGGTTAAGGGCTTGTAAGTAAACATTTAACGGTAATGTCTACACCTGTTGTATTCGGCGCATGTGGCAAATACAATTTGATTTGATCTGATCCCTGGACAGACCAACCACTGACCTAGCAGAGTAGCCCACACCGAGCGGTTTTCTCCTGCTGTTCCTTCTGGGGTCTGGTACTTGCTGGTCCCCAGACTCGGGGCTTTCAGTAGGCTGCTGGAGCGTCCTACTCCTCCGTCTCCTCTCGCTTTTCCCTCCATCCTCCCCCTCTCCTCCGCCCCTCCCCCTGAAAGGTGTGTCCACCAGGCCCTGGCAGCGATTGGCCAGCTGGGTGTAGTCACTCCCACAGCCAGGTGAGGGCGTGGCGTTAGAGTGGAGGCTCAGCAGATGGAAGAACAGGGCGATGGACACCTGGGCATCCCGGGCTGCGTACGTCATCTAGGGGTCACCAGAGAGAGAGAGGTGGGGGTTAAATCAGAGAAAATGGGTTTGGGGGGGGATCACTGAGCAAGCAAAGGTAGGGCACAGGATCGCTCATCTTCATAACATAATGAGTGGTTCGTTATTTGGGATGAAGGAGATTTGTAGATCAGTTATTCTTCTCAGTCCGATCTCAAACACGAACAGTAACAATCTTTCCATACCACAGACACACTATGGATCCCATCCTGTATTAATTAGCACCAGCAGGTATCCCCATCCTGTATTAATTAGCACCAGCAGGTATCCCACCCTGTATTAATTAGCACCAGCAGGTATCCCACCCTGTATTAATTAGCACCAGCAGGTATCCCATCCTGTATTAATTAGCACCAGCAGGTATCCCATCCTGTATTAATTAGCACCAGCGGGTATCCCATCCTGTAATAATTAGCACCAGCGGGTATCCCATCCTGTATTAATTAGCACCAGCGGGTATCCCATCCTGTATTAATTAGCACCAGCAGGTATCCCATCCTGTATTAATTAGCACCAGCAGGTATCCCATCCTGTATTAATTAGCACCAGCAGGTATCCCACCCTGTATTAATTAGCACCAGCAGGTATCCCATCCTGTATTAATTAGCACCAGCAGGTATCCCATCCTGTATTAATTAGCACCAGCAGGTATCCCATCCTGTATTAATTAGCACCAGCAGGTATCCCACCCTGTATTAATTAGCACCAGCAGGTATCCCACCCTGTATTAATTAGCACCAGCAGGTATCCCCATCCTGTATTAATTAGCACCAGCAGGTATCCCATCCTGTATTAATTAGCACCAGCAGGTATCCCATCCTGTATTAATTAGCACCAGCAGGTATCCCCATCCTGTATTAATTAGCACCAGCAGGTATCCCCATCCTGTATTAATTAGCACCAGCAGGTATCCCCATCCTGTATTAATTAGCACCAGCAGGTATCCCATCCTGTATTAATTAGCACCAGCAGGTATCCCATCCTGTATTAATTAGCACCAGCAGGTATCCCACCCTGTATTAATTAGCACCAGCAGGTATCCCATCCTGTATTAATTAGCACCAGCAGGTATCCCCATCCTGTATTAATTAGCACCAGCAGGTATCCCATCCTGTATTAATTAGCACCAGCAGGTATCCCACCCTGTATTAATTAGCACCAGCAGGTATCCCATCCTGTATTAATTAGCACCAGCAGGTATCCCCATCCTGTAATAATTAGCACCAGCAGGTATCCCACCCTGTAATAATTAGCACCAGCAGGTATCCCATCCTGTATTAATTAGCACCAGCAGGTATCCCACCCTGTATTAATTAGCACCAGCAGGTATCCCACCCTGTAATAATTAGCACCAGCAGGTATCCCACCCTGTAATAATTAGCACCAGCAGGTATCCCATCCTGTATTAATTAGCACCAGCAGGTATCCCATCCTGTAATAATTAGCACCAGCAGGTATCCCATCCTGTATTAATTAGCACCAGCAGGTATCCCCATCCTGTATTAATTAGCACCAGCAGGTATCCCACCCTGTATTAATTAGCACCAGCAGGTATCCCCATCCTGTATTAATTAGCACCAGCAGGTATCCCATCCTGTATTAATTAGCACCAGCAGGTATCCCCATCCTGTATTAATTAGCACCAGCAGGTATCCCATCCTGTATTAATTAGCACCAGCAGGTATCCCATCCTGTATTAATTAGCACCAGCAGGTATCCCCATCCTGTATTAATTAGCACCAGCAGGTATCCCATCCTGTAATAATTAGCACCAGCAGGTATCCCACCCTGTATTAATTAGCACCAGCAGGTATCCCACCCTGTATTAATTAGCACCAGCAGGTATCCCATCCTGTAATAATTAGCACCAGCAGGTATCCCCATCCTGTATTAATTAGCACCAGCAGGTATCCCCATCCTGTATTAATTAGCACCAGCAGGTATCCCACCCTGTATTAATTAGCACCAGCAGGTATCCCCATCCTGTATTAATTAGCACCAGCAGGTATCCCATCCTGTATTAATTAGCACCAGCAGGTATCCCCATCCTGTATTAATTAGCACCAGCAGGTATCCCATCCTGTATTAATTAGCACCAGCAGGTATCCCCATCCTGTATTAATTAGCACCAGCAGGTATCCCATCCTGTAATAATTAGCACCAGCAGGTATCCCACCCTGTATTAATTAGCACCAGCAGGTATCCCACCCTGTATTAATTAGCACCAGCAGGTATCCCATCCTGTATTAATTAGCACCAGCAGGTATCCCCATCCTGTATTAATTAGCACCAGCAGGTATCCCATCCTGTATTAATTAGCACCAGCAGGTATCCCCATCCTGTATTAATTAGCACCAGCAGGTATCCCATCCTGTATTAATTAGCACCAGCAGGTATCCCCATCCTGTATTAATTAGCACCAGCAGGTATCCCATCCTGTAATAATTAGCACCAGCAGGTATCCCATCCTGTATTAATTAGCACCAGCAGGTATCCCCATCATGTATTAATTAGCACCAGCAGGTATCCCACCCTGTATTAATTAGCACCAGCAGGTATGTATAGTGTACCTGTTCTAGGGTTAGCTGGTCAGCCTCCCAGTTACTGCAGCGCAGCTCCAATGATTTATCCAGAGACACATTGAGCAGGTCAGCAGCTAGAGACTTGAGGCTCATTCCATTGTTCAACACTACCTTCCTGCACAGAAACACACACATACTGGTTCAGAACCACACAGCCTGGGAAATAGAGAGAGAGAGAGCGACCCAGAGCGAGAGAGAGACCCAGAGAGAGAGAGAGACCCAGAGAGAGAGCGAGACCCAGAGCGAGAGAGAGAGAGAGAGAGAGAGAGAGACCCAGAGCGAGACCCAGAGCGAGAGGGAGAGAGGGAGAGAGGGAGACCCAGAGCGAGAGAGAGCGACCAGAGCGAGCGAGAGAGAGACCCAGAGCGAGCGAGCGAGAGACCGAGCGAGAGAGAGACCCAGAGCGAGCGAGAGAGAGACCCAGAGCGAGCGAGAGAGAGACCCAGAGCGAGCGAGAGAGAGAGACCCAGAGCGAGCGAGAGAGAGACCCAGAGCGAGCGAGAGAGAGAGAGAGACCCAGAGCGAGTGAGAGAGAGACCCAGAGCGAGCGAGAGAGAGACCCAGAGCGAGCGAGAGAGAGAGAGACCCAGAGCGAGCGAGAGAGAGACCCAGAGCGAGCGAGAGAGAGAGAGAGACCCAGAGCGAGCGAGAGAGAGACCCAGAGCGAGCGAGAGAGAGAGAGAGACCCAGAGCGAGCGAGAGAGAGTTCCAAATTGAGCAGCAGCTGAAAAAAAATGAGCTCCTACAAATCTAGAAATGTACATTGGAAAAAAACAAAGAAAACTGCAAGACTGAATGGGAGACAAAACAAGCAACAAACGAAGAAGACAGGCTTGTGAAAAAGTATCTATTTTTATTAAATTGTGCAGTTATCTTAGCTAGCTGGATTGTTTACCAGTTGCTAAGCAGTTGCTAGGGACTCTCCTAAAAGAAGCTAACAAACTAAAGAATTAGCTAGTCAACAGAAAGACAGAAGACAAAGGTCATCAAAGTAAAACAGTTCTCTATTATAAAAACATAAAAATGGTCATTTAGCAGACGCTCTTATCCAGAGAGACTTACAGGAGCAATTAGGGTTAAGTGCCTTGCTCAAGGGCACATCGACAGATTTTTCACCTAGTCGGCTCAGGGATTAGAACCAGCGACCTTTCGTTTACTGGCACAACGCTCTTACCCACTAAGCTACCTGCCGCCCCGGCAAACAACACTGTTTGGGAAAAGGTAGGCTTCTATTGCAACATTGTAGACAACATCACCAGCGTTGCTATGGAAATTGTTTACCCACCAGACATCCAGACGGAGAAGGATAAGAAAAGTTTCAAAGGTTTGATGATGGGACGTGAATGCCTGTTTGCAGATCTTACCAGTTGCAAAACAAGAGCACATTTAATACCAAAACAAGAGCACATATGGAAAAGGGTTATTTGCAACCATTTCCATTTCTCAAAAAAAAAGAGATGCATCAGCCAAGGCTGTCAGATCAGCATTTTTGAAGAAGCTGACCAGAGCAACACATATCAAAACAGTCAACTTCTACAATAATGGAACTGTGTTGATACAAGGCAATGATTCAAGCCTCCAGGCTTTTGAGAATGTGTTTGCTGCCCTAAAAGTAGAAGCTGAACTCATCTCAGAAGCTGAAGAAGTAAAGGAGGGAGATGGAGGAAAGCCCCAACACCCCCAACGGTCTCTGTGACCCAGCAAGAAGCCCTCCGTGTCCCTCTACCTACCTCACCTGCAGCAGACAGAGCCAAGGACATGCCTACAACACCAAGAACACCTGCTATGCAACGTTTCCACAACATCCTCTCTCTAGTTGAAGCAGAGGTCATAGAACTCAGAGAGAACAAGCTTCAAGAGGATGACAATGTCCAGAAACTAAAACATGAGATGAAACAGTTCAGGGAGGAGAGCAGAGCATCTATTGCTACATTAGAAAGCAGAATGGACAAACTGAGTCAGACAAATGATGACCTCTGATACCATCGGAGTACAACAAGAAAGGAGCTAGAGCAGAGAGAGAGGTACATTGACCCCCTCAACCAACAGCTAGTCAATATGTCCTCTGCATCTAGAGAACATGTCCACCAGCCTGGTACAACACAGGCAGAACCTGAGACCAGCATAACCAGCATGGCCTCCACCACACAGCCTGATGACACTGCACCAGCCTCCCAGTCTGCTCCAGCCCAGGTCAGCCTCCCAGTCTGCTCCAGCCCAGATCAGCCAACCAGCCTCCCAGTCTGCTCCAGCCCAGGTCAGCCAACCAGCCTCCCAGTCTGCTCCAGCCCAGGTCAGCCAACCAGCCTCCCAGTCTGCTCCAGCCCAGGTCAACCTACCAGCCTCCCAGTCTGTTCCAGCCCAGGTCAGCCAACCAGCCTCCCAGTCTGCTCCAGCCCAGGTCAGCCAACCAGCCTCCCAGTCTGCTCCAGCCCAGGTCAACCTACCAGCCTCCCAGTCTGCTCCAGCCCAGGTCAGCCAACCAGCCTCCCAGTCTGCTCCAGCCCAGGTCAACCTACCAGCCTCCCAGTCTGCTCCAGCCCAGGTCAGCCAACCAGCCTCCCAGTCTGCTCCAGCCCAGGTCAACCTACCAGCCTCCCAGTCTGTTCCAGCCCAGGTCAGCCAACCAGCCTCCCAGTCTGCTCCAGCCCAGGTCAGCCAACCAGCCTCCCAGTCTGCTCCAGCCCAGGTCAACCTACCAGCCTCCCAGTCTGCTCCAGCCCAGGTCAGCCAACCAGTCTCCCAGTCTGCTCCAGCCCAGGTCAGCCAACCAGCCTCCCAGTCTTCTCCAGCCCAGGTCAGCCAACCAGCCTCCCAGTCTGCTCCAGCCCAGGTCAGCCAACCAGTCTCCCAGTCTGCTCCAGCCCAGGTCAGAATACCAGTCTCCCAGTCTGCTCCAGCCAGACAACCACCAACAACTGCAATCCTTATTGATTCAAATGGGAAGTTCTTAGTCCAGGAAAGATTATTCCCTAGACACCAGGTGTATAAGTTCTGGTGTCCTACAACTGACAGTGCAATGCAGCTACTCAGTCAGACCAGGATTGACACCCCCGACAACATCATCATCCACACTGGCACAAACGACCTTCGTGCCAAAGGTGAAAATGTATCTGGGGCAGTGAGAAGCGTAGCAGAACGGGCACAGGCTATGTTCCCAACGACCAACATAGTTGTGTCCACCCTCCTACCAAGGAAAGTCTTCCCAGGACAGTTGATCGACAAAATAAAATCAACAGATCACTGTGGACTGTGCCTCACTGCTCAACATCAGAATGGCTCACCACCCCACTCTGACGTGAACATTTATATGATAATGTACATCTTGATCAGGACAGTGTCAGAACCTTTGCTGAGGACCTAAAGGATGCAACACTTGGCAGGGACCGCCACACCCATCACCCCAGCAACAGAGGCCCCCCCGCTCCACTTTCTGAAACAGTACCCCCACCATCCCCAGGAGAGAAGAGCCAGACACGGCTCTACAAGACCAGGCCCACCACAGCACAGATTTACCAGACCAGACCCGCCTCAGGACAGCACGACCAGACCCGTCCCATCACAACACAGCTCTACCAGACCAGGCCCATCACAACACAGCTCTACCAGACCCGGCCCATCACAACACAGCTCTACTAGACCCGGCCCATCACAACACAGCTCTACCAGACCCGGCCCATCACAACACAGCTCTACTAGACCCGGCCCATCACAACACAGCACTGACCACTACTCTAGGGTCGGGCAGAACACTGTCCTTCAGAGAAGTGGACCACACGACGCAGTCCACACCATGTATCATTCAGATCATCAGCCTACATATGCTGAGGTAACCTCTGGCAAAAGACACCTAGAACAATCAGAGATAGGAGAGGTGCGCCAACTACTGCATCTAATAGGCAGACTACTGGGCTAGACAGACCCTTTAATTCACACACACACACACACACACACACACACACACACACACACACACACACACACACAGGGGTTGCAGATTACACAAAAAATAATTACAATGCAATCTTATTGATTTATTTTATTGGCACTGGTATTATAATAATTATTATATGTGTAATTTACATTTACATTTTAGTCATTTAGCAGACGCTCTTATCCAGAGCAACTTACAGTTAGTGAATACATCTATTTTTTATTTAATTTTTTTATATTGTATTTTTATACTGGCCCCCCGTGGGAATCGAACCCACAACCCTGGCGTTGCAAACGCCATGCTCTATCAACTGAGCTACATCCCTGCCGGCCAAAATGACCTCCAGCAGGCCACAAATGTGCATGTGTCTGCTCAAACGGTCAGAAACAGACTCCATGAGGGTGGTATGAGGGCCCGACGTCCACAGGTGGGGGTTGTGCTTACAGTCCAACACCGTGCAGGACGTTTGGCATTTGCCAGAGAACACCAAGATTGGCAAATTCGCCACTGGCGCCCTGTGCTCTTCACAGATGAAAGCAGGTTCACACTGAGCACATGTGACAGACGTGACAGAGTCTGGAGATGCCGTGGAGAACGTTCTGCTGCCTGCAACATCCTCCAGCATGACCGGTTTGGCGTGGGTCAGTCATGGTGTGGGGTGGCATTTCTTCCTCCATGTGCTCGCCAGAGGTAGCCTGACTGCCATTAGGTACCGAGATGAGATCCTCAGACCCCTTGTGAGACCATATGCTGGTGCGGTTGGCCCTGGGTTCCTCCTAATGCAAGACAATGCTAGACCTCATGTGGCTGGAGTGTGTCAGCAGTTCCTGCAAGAGGAAGGCATTGATGCTATGGACTGGCCCGCCCGTTCCCCAGACCTGAATCCAATTGAGCACATCTGGGACATCATGTCTCGCTCCATCCACCAACGCCACGTTGCACCACAGACTGTCCAGGAGTTGGCGGATGCTTTAGTCCAGGTCTGGGAGGAGATTCCTCAGGAGACCATCCGCCACCTCATCAGGAGCATGCCCAGGCGTTGTAGGGAGGTCATACAGGCACGTGGAGGCCACACACACTACTGAGCCTCATTTTGACTTGTTTTAAGGACATTACATCAAAGTTGGATCAGCCTGTAGTGTTGTTTTCCACTTTAATTTTGAGGGTGACTCCAAATCCAGACCTCCATGTGTTGATAAATTTGATTTCCATTGATAATTTTTGTGTGATTTTGTTGTCAGCACATTCAACTATGTAAAGAAAAAAGTATTTAATAAGATTATTTCATTCATTCAGATCTAGGATATATTATTTTAGTGTTCCCTTTATTTTTTTGAGCAGTGTATATATAGTTTCTTTTTATTATTATATTTAAAAAAATTAAATGTACTTTAGTCAAACCAGTGAATATCACTTATTATAAATTAGATCATTAACTATCAGCTCTTGGAATATCCAGGGCCTGTACTCTTCACATTTTGGTTATAAAACAACAAATCCAGAATTGATTAAAAACATCAAGGGACTGGACATCATAATCCTCCTGGAAACATGGTATTGTGGAGACATTGATACTCAGTGTCCCTCAGGCAATAGAGAAAGTTTACTACCATCAAGCAAACATAAAAATGTTAAACGGGGCTGAGACTCAGGAGGAATCATCATTTGGCATAAGCAGGACTTAGCACTGAATTAAATGAAAAAAGGTGCTAGCCACATTTGGCTAAAACTTAAAGGTACAATCTATTGCGACAATGATGTATAGATATGTGCAGCTTATGCTCCTCCTTCAGATTCATCATATTATGATGATCCGTTTTTTGACAATCTCCATACAGAAATCCTTCAATTTCAGGCAGAGGGTAAAGTGCTCCTTAGCTCTGGCATCTTCCCCAATATTTGGAATCAAGGACTGATCACCCCAATCCACAAAAGTGTAGACAAATTTGACCCCAATAACTACCGTGGGATATGCGTCAACAGCAACCTTGGGAAAAACCTCTGCATTAACTGCAGACTCGTACATTTACTCAGTGAAAACAACATACTGAGCAAATTTCAAAATGGGCTTTTTACTAAATTTTACCAAATTACCGTACGACAGACCACGTATTCACCCCGCACACACGTCTTCTCATGCTTTGTAAAAAAAAAAAAAAAAGCCTTGACTTAATTTGGAATGAGGGTCTTCTATATAAATTGATCGAAAGTGGTGTTGGAGGGAAAAACATACGACATAAAATCAATGTACACAAACAACAAGTGTGGTCCTCTGTAGCTCAGCTGGTAGAGCACGGCGCTTGTAACGCCAGGGTAGTGGGTTCGATCCCCGGGACCACACATACACAAAAATGTATGCATGCATGACTAAGTCGCTTTGGATAAAAGCGTCTGCTAAATGGCATATTATTTATTATTATTGTGCGGTTAAAATGGGCAAAAACACACATTTCTTTCCACAGGGCCGTGGGGTGAGACAGGGATGCAGCTTAAGCCCCACCCTCTTCAACCTGTCTGTCTGTCTAATATATATGAATTGGCGAGGGCACTAGAACAGTCTGCACCTGGCCTCACCCTACTAAAATCTGAAGTAAAATGTCTACTGTTTGCTGATGATCTGGTGCTTCTGTCCCCAACCAAGGAGGGCTTACAGCAGCACCTAGATCTTCTGCACAGATTCTGTCAGACCTGGGCCCTGACAGTAAATCTCAGTAAGACAAAAATAATGGTGTTCCAAAAAAGGTCCAGTTGCCAGGACCACAAATACAAATTCCATCTAGACACCGTTGCCCTAGAGCACACAAAAAACTATACATACCTCGGCCTAAACATCAGCGCCACAGGTAACTTCCACAAAGCTGTGAACGATCTGAGAGACAAGGCAAGAAGGGCCTTCTATGCCATCAAAAGGAACATAAAATTTGACATACCAATTAGGATATTTATCAGGCTAAAAATACTTGAATCAGTTATAGAACCCATTGTCATTTATGGTTGTGAGGTCTGGGGTCCGCTCACCAACCAAGAATTCACAAAATGGGACAAACACCAAATTGAGACTCTGCATGCAGAATTCTGCAAAAATATCCTCAGTGTACAACGTAAAACACCAAATAATGCATGCAGAGCAGAATTAGGCCGACACCCGCTAATTATCAAAATCCAGAAAAGAGCCGTTAAATTCTATAACCACTTAAAAGGAAGTGATTCCCAAACCTTCCATAACAAAGCCATCACCTACAGAGAGATGAACCTGGAGTAGAGTCCCCTAAGCAAGCTGGTCCTGGGGCTCTGTTCACAAACAGACCCCACAGAGACCCAGGACAACAACACAATTAGACCCAACCAAATCATGAGAAAACAAAAAGATAATTACTTGACACATTGGAAAGAATTTACAAAAAAACAGAGCAAACTAGAATGATATTTGGCCCTAAACAGAGAGTACACAGTGGCAGAATACCTGACCACTGTGACTGACCCAAACTTAAGGAAAGCTTTGACTATGTACAGACTCAGAGAGCATAGCCTTGCTATTGAGAAGGCTGCCGTAGGCAGACCTGGCTCTCAAGAGAAGACAGGCTATGTGCACACTGCCCACAAAATGAGGTGGAAACTGAGCAGCACTTCCTAACTTCTTGCCAAATGTATGACCATATTAGAGACACATATTTCCCTCAGATTACACAGACCCACAAAGAATACGAAAACGAATCCAATTTTGATAAACTCCCATATCTATTGGGTGAAATACCACAGTGTGCCATCACAGCAGCAAGATGTGACCTGTTGCCACAATGTTTATTGTAAAAAAAAAAAAATGTTATTTTACTTTTGTTTATCATCTATTTCACTTGCTGCTGGTGACTCTCAGATCCACCTCTACGCAGACGACACCATTTTGTATACATCTGGCCCTTCATTGGACACGGTGTTAACAAACCTCCAAACGAGCTTCAATGCCATACAACACTCCTTCAGTAGCCTCCAACTGCTCTTAAACACTAGTAAAACTAAATGCATGCTCTTCAACCGAACGCTGCTGGCACCCGCCCACCCGACTAGAATCACTACTCTCGACGGGTCTGACCTAGAGTACGTGGACAACTACAAATACCTACGTGTCTGGTTAGACTGTAAACTCTCCTTCCAGACTCACATTAAGAATCTCCAATCCAAAGTTAAATCTAGAATCGGTTTCCTATTTCGCAACAAAGCCTCCTTCACTCATGCTGCCAAACATGCCCTCATAAAACTGACTATCCTACCGATCCTTGACTTCGGCATTGTCATTTACAAAATAGCCTCCAACACTCTACTCAGCAAATTGGATGTAGTCTATCACAGTGCCATCCGTTTTGTCTCCAAAGCCCCATATACTACCCACCACTGTGACCTGTACGCTCTTGTTGGCTGGACCTCACTACATATTCGTCGCCAAACCCACTGGCTCCAGGCCATCTATAAATCACTGCTAGGCAAATCCCTGCCTTATCTTAGCTCATTGGTCACCATAGCAACACCCACCCGTAGTATGCGCTCCAGCAGGTATATCTCACTGGTCATCCCCAAAGCCAACACCTCCTTTGGCCGCCATTCCTTCCAGTTCTCTGCTGCCAATGACTGGAACAAATTGCAAAAAATCTCTGAAGCTGGAGACACTTATCTCCCTCACTAACTTTAAGCATCAGTTGTCAGAGCACCTTACCGATCACTGCACCTGTACACAGCCCATCTGAAATTAGCCCGCCCAACTACCTCATCCCTATATTGTTATTTATTTTGCTCATTTGTACCCCAGTATCTCTATTTGCACATCATCTCTTGCACATCTATCATTCCAGTGTTAATACTAATTGTAATTATTTTGCACTATGGCCTATTTATTGCCTTACCTCCATAACTTGCTACATTTGCACACACTGTATATATATTTTTTTTTCTGTTGTATTTTTGACTTTGTTTTGTTTTACCCCATATGTAACTCTGTGTTGTTGTTTTTAATCGCACTGCTTTGCTTTATCTTGGCCAGGTCGCAGTTGTAAATGAGAACTTGTTCTCAACTGGTTTACCTGGTTAAATAAAGGTGAAATAAAAAATAAAAAAATAATGTAAACATGTTTCCCATGCCAATAAAGCCCCTTAAATTGAATTGAGACACACAGAGAGACACAGAGACACTTTGAGGGTAAATGGTTGATTAAAACAGACAACCTAGTAATTTGTTTTTGTTCTTTAGGGTGTAGAACAGCTTTTATAAATATATTATTATTTTCCCCTAATCCTCCCACCCCTCCCCTAATTGGAGTAAACTAATGGACCACAATACTTAGGCTTCTACATTTCACAGACATAGTATATTTTAGTTTTTAGTCCCACCCTTCAGCTCCACTCAACCCCTCCCATCTATCTCTGAACACCATCCAGTTTTGAGTTCTATTTGCCATATATTTTTTTCCACTGTGCTGTAATGTTTCACAAAAGTTCTGAACCTTTCTATTCTCATAGTTTCTACAGATCGTAAATTAAAACATTTTTACTAAGCGTATTATTATAGTACTGATTGACCATCAACCTAGTCTTACCAGAGCCCATAATAGCCCATCTCTAGTGGTACCTTTGTCGTAGTGCGAGGTATCGCAGATCCACGGTACACCCCAGAGCCAGGCCGTAGTCTCGGGTCAGACGTTTCCCGTCTTCATAACAACCCAAGCCCACCTTCAGGACATGAGGGTCCCTGAGGACCTATATAATAATATCATTAACAATAAACAGAATATATGACATCTATCCAAAAGACATAATTGTAATATTGGTGGCCCCAGCGGGAATCGAACCCACTGTACTGGAATTAAAACCATCATTCTCTACCAACTGAGCCACGGCGGACAATATACCTCCTTCAAGCTGAGGGGAAGGTCCTGCGGGCGACCTCGGAACAGCCGCAGCCTCACCAACACACACAGGCCAGAGTAGGACGCCATCTGGAGAAGGGAGACCGCTGACGTCTTACCCTTCACTGACACCTGGGGAGGGAGGGAGAGGATGGAAAGGAGGAAGGGAGACTACGTCAGGGGAGGACAGGAAATAGACTCGAGGACCAATGGAATTATATTTATTTTTTTACATGCAAAACGAACTCCTACGCCCAGACTCTTACCCATTCGCAGTCCAGCCCGAGGACAGGGTAGACGGATAGCTCCTTTTGCAGTGACGGCCACAGCTGCTCCCAATCCTCCTCAGAGCTCACCGTCACAGGCTGCACCGCCAGGACCTGGTCAGCAGGGGGCAGTGAAACAGGCAGGAGGCCCAGGCTCTGACCCGGGGGTAGCCGGGTCTGGGACTCGACTGGCTCCACAACCACAGGCTCTGGTTCCACAGGACCCAGCTGTTCCACTGGTAAGGGACCAGAGCTAACCCCTATCTGACCCTGAGCCAGAAGCTGCTGCTTCTTCTTCTTCAGTGTCCTCGTTGTTCGTTGTCGCCATAACACCAGACCCCCGAAGGTGACCCCCAACAGGGTGACCACCGCAGCCATTAGGGTGTTTTGTCTAGTAGACATCTTGGGTTTCAGAGGTGCAGATTTGGTTAGGGCTGGTTGGTTGAGTAGTGGGGCATAGGTAGATAGATAGATAATACAGACTGAATTAAAGTTTGTTCAGAGAGACTGGGGATATAATGTCAGCATTGGGGAACAGCAAGATTAGTCCTGTCCAGTGTAGGCGCCTGTGAAGAGAAGAGAAGAGGCTATTGGTTAGCAGGCTTTGCTCCTGCATTCAGGGCAGACACCTCGTCCCCTAGGAAGGAATCTGCAATAGTCACATCACGTCAACATTAACCTACACTGACCGGTCCTCTGTAGTTCAGCTGGTAGAGCACGGCGCTTGTAACGCCAAGGTAGTGGGTTCGATCCCCGGGACCACCCATACACAAAAAATGTATGCACGCACGACTGTAAGTTGCTTTGGATAAAAGCGTCTGCTAAATGCCATATTATATTATTAATTAACTCATATGGCTACATTAAGGGGCATAGCAGTAGACTCATATTTTTTTTACATTATCTCACAAAATAAGTTATTCTTGCCAAAACAATTACACGTTGTAAAAAAGGTGTTCGCCGCACTTTTGATAGCTTCGTCCCGCAACTAGCCATTTAAATGAACACATTTTGACTTTGACATGTTACACAGTTGCAAGAGATCCCTCGCCTGGAGTCCTTGATGACTCTAAAACTATTCGGATTCACTCCCCAATTATTTAAAAAAACGTTTTTTTACGTCAACACAGGCATTTCCATTATAGATAAGACTATATAAGACCATATCTAAAAGGGTCGGAGAACAGCGCAGGAGTCGAGAAACCTCACAATAGGAGTAGAAAGGGATGAAAAAGATGGCGGACGCTGATGTGTGAATATAATGGCGGGGGGAAAAAATCAAGGAGAATTTGAATCAAATGTTGTTTGTCACATGCACCGAATACAACAACAGGTGTAGACCTTACAGTGAAATGCTTATTTACAAGCCCTTAACCAACAATGCAGTTTTAAGAAAGAATACCTACAACAACAAAAAAAAAATACAAATAATTAAAGAGCAGCAGTAAAATAACAGTAGCGAGGCTATATACAGGGGGTACCGGTACAGAGTCAATGGGAAATAACAGTAGGGAGGCTATATACAGGGGGTACCGGTACAGAGTCAATGTGAAATAACAGTAGGGAGGCTATATACAGGGGGTACCGGTACAGAGTCAATGGGAAATAACAGTAGGGAGGCTATATACAGGGGGTACCGGTACAGAGTCAATGTGAAATAACAGTAGGGAGGCTATATACAGGGGGGTACCGGTACAGAGTCAATGGGAAATAACAGTAGGGAGGCTATATACAGGGGGTACCGGTACAGAGTCAATGGGAAATAACAGTAGGGAGGCTATATACAGGGGGTACCGGTACAGAGTCAATGGGAAATAACAGTAGGGAGGCTATATACAGGGGGGTACCGGTACAGAGTCAATGTGCGGGGGCACCGGTTAGTCGAGGTAATATGTACATGTAGGTAGAGTTATTAAAGTGACTATGCATAGATAAACAGATAGTAGCAGCGCAAATAGTACGGGTAGCCATTTGATTAGATGTTCAGGAGTCTTATGGCTTGGGGGTAGAAGCTGTTTGGACCTAGACTTGGCGCTCTGGTACCGCTTGCCGTGCGGTAGCAGAGAGAACAGTCTATGACTAGGGTGGCTGGAGTCTGACAATTTTGAGGGCCTTCCTCTGACACCGCCTGGTATAGTGGTCCTGGATGGCAGGAAGCTTGGCCCCAGTGATGTAGTGGGCCATACGCACTACCCTCTGTAGTGCCTTGCGGTCAGAGGCTGAGTAGTTGCCATAACAGGCAGTAATGCAACCAGTCAGGATGCTCTCGATGGTGCAGCTGTAGAACCTTTTGAGGATCTGAGGACCCATGACAAATCTTTTCAGTCTCCTGATGGGGAACAGGTTTCCCCTCCTTTGGAATATTGTCCAAAAGAATAGAAAACAGATCAAAGTAGCATACAGTGATGAGAATGTCCCTTCTTATCTTGTAGGAGTATGTTTTGTTAATGAGGAGCAGCTGATTGGATTACCAATCTTGAAGAATCCATTTGAGATATCCAAACTGGTGGAGAGTGCGCTGGGTAAAGTGAAGGCTGTGAGGATCACGAGAGGCGGGCTTGTTTAGATCTTTTGTTCTTCTGAGGATCAGAAGGAGCGTGTGTCGCGTCTCACAGGATTTGAGAAGTTTGCCGTGTCCTGTGTGTCTCTTCGGAACAGGGCACCCCTCAAGGAGGTAATATCTGGCGTTTCGTGGGAAGTCGATGCTGCAGAAATGGAAAAATATTCCTGCAGTGATTGATGCTCGTCGGATGAATCATGTGGTGAGTGATGAAAAAGTGAAGAGTCTATCTGTTCTTTTGTTTTTTGATATGGAGTCTCTCCCAACTCAAGTGCAGTTTGGGTATATTAACTACAGAGTCAGAGCATCTATCCCAAGACCAATGCATTGTGATCATTGTAAAGCTTTTGGACATGTTTCAAGTGTTTGCAGAAGGGAGAAGCTGAGATGTCTTTTGGGTGGATTAAGTTCGTTTTCCCTATCACGTATGGGTTTTATTTTTACCTTGGTTTTTTTCAACCCTGTCCAGTTGATGGCGGTAATACACCTTTGAGTTGTAGTTTGCCATACAACCGAAGAAGAATCATATCTAAACCAATAGGACACCAATCTCTCAAATCAACTTGGAGCCATCCGGCTGTTACCGAGAACCACATACCGGATTTTTTTAAAACGGTTGTTAGCAATTGATTAACAGTATTTCTTACGCCACATTTGTTGAGCTAGCTCAAATTCTAGACATAGGATTAAAACAAGACTATAGCGTCCATAAAGTAAAACCATTGGATAAAAAATAATGCCGGATTGACTAAAGTTGTAGGTGCAAAAGTTATTACATGTATAATATAAAATCGCACTCACGTGTTCATTTCTGTCCGTTAAGAACCAACGATGTGCTACCTTTTTGTAGCATTTCTGACAACGCTAACATCTTTTTTTCAGCCGAATTTCAGAGTTCGAACACTGGGATCAGATGCTCGGAAACAATACAGCTGCTTGCCCCATGCTGCCTGTCAGAAGAAGTGTATGTGAACAAACCTAGCTATATGGTGGTATTCAAGTCGAGGTTAAATCAATAAATGCAAACAGATATTTTGATTAGCTAGCTAGCTAGCTAACGCTACCTTGATTGTAAAGTCCAGCAGCTAGCTTATGTAGCTAGCTAGCTAACACCAGTCAGCTGAAAGCTAGCTAGCTAATGACCAGGAAAGGAACGGTAGCTAGCTATATTTGTTTATGGAAGGTTTGTTACACAAATAACTTCAGCAAATAGCTAGCTAGAGCCAGACAACAACAGCTGAAGCTAGCTAACGATAGCTAGTTCACATCTAAAATGCCAGTCCTAAATTTTTTCCACAAAACATAGCTAGCCAAACGTTGGACAAATTGTCACGCTGCTACCTTACTATGCATGCAATGGGCCTTTGCAAGACTAGCTAGCTACTCCATAGTCCAGGCTACAGTGGAGAGCAAGCCACATTTCACTCTCAGACAGGACACAATTAAAACTGCTGAGGAAAAATTAAAATATTGTTAGCTAACGTTAACAGCGCCTCTGGCTCTGTTGTGCACTGACTGTAGTGTGCAAATGCATGCTTGTGAGCATCAGAAAAACTCACCAGTTTAACATCTATAATACATTCCACTATGCTCATTCTCCTGCCTTCTTGACATGTACGCTGATCAACAGCGGCAAACTAACAACTCTGCCATGTGTTGGAGATTTTTTAACTCTGCTGTGCACACCTGTGTGAAGCTAACCACAATAAGGATTAGCAACAATAGTGGAGTTTGCGGTCCATCTTGAAAATAAAAAGTTGCCCATTTAAAGTGATTCAAACTGATACAAATATTGGAATCACGCCATATTTGGACTAGATAATGCTAAACAAGGTGGGGATGTTGAACAGTCCTTAGCCGTGGTATATTGGCCATTTAATATACACACACCTTATTGCTTCATTATAATGCTGTATAACGTTGCATAAAATCACCTTCCGGTGTATAAACCATCAAAATGTAAAACAAAAACCTTTGTTAAGTGAGAATAGGCATTGGTCTGAAGCCGAAAAAGAAAGGAAATTCACATGAGCACCACAATGCCTCCTCCACCCATGCTCCACCAAGGTTTTCCAGCACACAGCTTTGACCTACTACAGTAGCTATGTTGGTATTGTACTTCAAAGTATGTATATGTATGTCACTGTCTCAGTGTTTCTAAGCTTATGTACTTTAAAATCACTAATGTTTGAATCCAGTTTTAACTGCTGCGCACTCTTGAAGCTACAGGGAGAGACTTCTGGAAGTGTGTGACCTGCACATTCAAGAGGGGCCCTAGCCATTATTCAGTGTGACCAGTGCAAGAGATATGAAGTGGTGTGTTTACAACCCCCTGCTATAGTCTCTGGTCAGGGGCTGGTAACTTGATGCACTACGGAATCACACAATTTGAGTGAGGGTTTGCTGTAGCAACATTGACCGTTTGGTGAATATAATAAATAATTGTAATATTTGAATACATACCATGTGCTCATACAATGTGCTTCATCCATCGTCCAAAAGGCATATTCTCTCCTTTATAGGATTTCAACCAGGACCACCATGTTGGCATGAACATGTAGACAAGACTGACCTCTCCATCAAGGATACCTGGGCACCAAGGTTATTTGTTATAGGACATCAAGGATACCTGGAGGTAAATCCTAGTATGAGAGGCCTGTAATATAGTTTATCTTAATATATACAGTGAGGGAAAAAAAAGTATTTGATCCCCTGCTGATTTTGTACGTTTGCCCACTGACAAAGAAAATGATCAGTCTATAATTTTAAATGGTAGGTTTATTTGAACAGTGAGAGACAGAATAACAACAACATCCAGAAAAACTAGGGGTGTAACGATTCATTTTAACAACGATTCAATTTGTATCACGATTCGTGGTTGTCGATACGATTCAAGGACGATATTGGTTCATTTAGAACGATACGATCCGAAACGATTCAGTGACTTGAAATCGATTCAGTAACCTTTTAGCCAAAAATTCAACCAGTGTGACTGAAATAAATACCTGGATACTGGACAGTGCAGGTGAAGTTTCCTAGATTCCTGTTTCTTGTAAGGACCGCAATGGTGGCTTGATAATTTCTCGCTCGTCGGCTTCTCCTCTGTTGTCTGCCATGCTATGTTTTGTTGTCTTTGCGCCTTTGCGCTGCTGCTGGCGCGTGGCGATGACGTCACGGATAGGCAGACTGAATCGAGTAATGTTTAAAGCCTTTATCATTAAAAGTGCTAAGAAAAAACATCCATATAAAGTCTGACGTGCTTAAATCCAATGGGTTATTTCCTAGTATCGATACAATCGATTTATTACATTTTAAAACAATGTTAGATTGATATATGTTGTCCAAAAGGCCAACTCGCCGAGCACAGATCGATGTAGTTGGATCATAGGAATATATAATCGATACATCGATGTAGTAGATGGATCGTTACACCCCTAAGAAAAACGCATGTCAAAAATGTTATAAATTGATTTGCATTTTAATGAGGGAAATAAGTATTTGACCCCCTCTCAATCAGAAAGATTTCTGGTTCCCAGGTGTCTTTTATACAGGTAACGAGCTGAGATTAGGAGCACACTCTTCAAGGGAGTGCTCCTAATCTCAGCTTGTTACCTGTATAAAAGACACCTGTCCACAGAAGCAATCAATTAGATTCCAAACTCTCCACCATGGCCAAGACCAAATAGCTCTCCAAGGATGTCAGGGACAAGATTGTAGACCCACACAAGGCTGGAATGGGCTACAAGACCATCGCCAAGCAGCTTGGTGAGAAGGTGACAACAGTTGGTGCGATTATTCGCAAATGGAAGAAACACAAAAAGACCTGTCAATCTCCCTCGGCCTGGGGCTCCATGCAAGATCTCACCTCGTGGAGTTGCAATGATCATGAGAACGGTGAGGAATCAGCCCAGAACTACACAGGAGGATCTTGTCAATGATCTCAAGGCAGCTGGGACCATAGTCACCAAGAAAACAATTGGTAACACACTACGCCGTGAAGGACTGAAATCCTGCAGCGCCCGGAGGTCCCCCCGCTCAAGAAAGCACATATACAGGCTCGTCTGTAGTTTGCCAATGAACATCTGAATGATTCAGAGGAGAACTGGGTGAAAGTGTTGTGGTCAGATGAGACCAAAATCGAGCTCTTTGGCATCAACTCAACTCGCCGTGTTTGGAGGAGGAGGAATGCTGCCTATGACCCCAAGAACACCATCCCCACCGTCAAAAATGGAGGTGGAAACATTATGCTAAGGGGGTGTTTTTCTGCTAAGGGGACAGGACAACTTCACCGCATCAAAGGGACGATGGACGGGGTCATGTACCGTCAAATCTTGGGTGAGAACCTCCTTCCCTCAGCCAAGGCATTGAAAATGGGTCGTGGATGGGTATTCCAGCATGACAATGACCAAAAACACATGGCCAAGGCAACAAAGGAGTGGCTCAAGAAGAAGCACATTAAGGTCCTGGAGTGGCCTAGCCAGTCTCCAGACCTTAATCCCATAGAAAATCTGTGGAGGGAGCTGAAGGTTCGAGTTGCCAAATGTCAGGCTCGAAACCTTAATGACTTGGAGAAGATCTGCAAAGAGGAGTGGGACAAAATCCCTCCTGAGATGTGTTCAAACCTGGTGGCCAACTACAAGAAACGTCTGACCTCTGTGATTGCCAACAAGGGTTTTGCCACCAAGTACTAAATCATGTTTTGCAGAGGGGTCAAATACTTTTTTCCCTCATTAAAATAGAAATCAATTTATAACATTTTTGACATGAGTTTTTCTGGATTTTCGTTTTGTTATTATGTCGCTCACTGTTCAAATAAACCTACCATTAAAATTATAGACTGATCATGTCTTTGTCAGTGGGCAAATGTACAAAATCAGCAGGGGATCAAATACTTTTTTTCCCCCCCTCACTGTATCTAAAAACACATACTTTGTTGTTTCCTTTGTCATGTCTTTGTTGACAGCTGCAGCGCTAACCCCGACATCGGTCCAACTCTGAACCAGATAGAAAACCTTGAGTAGATCTAAAGCTAACTAGCTTCAGTTAGCTTCACATTCCAGATCAGGCTTCATCCATACTACGATACTGCTCGTCCGCCTGCAGGCCTGTAACTGCGCGTGCATGGCTAGTCGAATGGCAGAACTTCATTGAGACAATGCTGAAACGTCAATTCATGAGCAAGTCAGTGCCACATTTTGCATTTCTGCCAAAATCAAAAAGTGATCTTGTAAATTCAGCAGGCTATTGTGTGGAATAGGCTTAGAGAAGTGCCATCTTTATTGCTTGTTGTTAATGCCATCTCTGGTTACCGATGCAGAAAAAAAAAAAAACTTCATTCCCCCACTCCGATCAATACTTTGTTTTTATTAAGTCATACAAAAGTGTTACATTGCGTGAAGTTTAAAATGCATTTAGTCATTCATGTAATGTGATAAATTTAAACAAAATGTACACAAAAAAACATTTAATTAATAAACTATTTAACTCCTAAGGTCGCGCACCCGGACATCAACCTTCGCATTAGCATAATACAAAACCCCCCATAAAAATCTGTCAGTTTAAGCTAGAGATACGTTTTTTTTTTTGCATTGGAGGAGTCTCAATCCACCGCATTCACCAGTGTCGCACTTCCGCATCTGTGGTGAAAGGTGGCAGCGCTACAGCGGTGTTTGTCAGACCATGAGACGTCCCGAAAAATCGGTCTCTCACAAAATACTCTGTAGCGTCCAAACGGTTTGGACTACAAACTATAATGACCCCTCTATAGAAAGACTACAAACTATTATGACCCCTATATAGAAAGATGACTCTCACGAACAAGACTGTGTTCTCTGTTTTGCTCTATTCGTCTGAAGTCAGTACAGGCAATCTGCCAACTTCTGTCTGTAGCTTCCGAACAGTTACACACTAATATGACCCCTCTGTGGAAAGGTGAGACTCTCACGAACATGTCGGTTGTTTTGCTCTAGGACGCCCACAGTCCTCAAGACTCGTCTGAAGGTCCCCTGGTAGCAAGATAGATAGATCTGTATATACATACAGTGCATTAGGAAAGTATTCAGACCCCTCGACTTTTTCCACATTTTGTTAGGTTACAGCCTTATTCTAAAATTGATTACATTGATTTTTTTCCCCCTCAATCTACACACAATACCCCAAAATGACAAAGCAAAAACAGGTTTAGAAATGTTTGCTAATTTATTTATTTTTAATGAAAAATTACATTTACATAAGTATTCAGACCCTTTACTCAGTACTTTGTTGAAGCACCTTTGGCAGCGATTACAGCCTTGAGTCTTCTTGGGTATGACGCTACAAGCTTGGCACACCTGTATTTGGGGAGTTTCTCCCATTCTTCTCTGCAGATCCTCTCAAGCTCTGTCAGGTTGGATGGGGAGCGTCGCTGCACAGCTATTTTCAGGTCTCTCCAGAGATATTAGATCGGGTTCAAGTCCGGGCTCTGGCTGAGCCACTCAAGGACATTCAGAGACTTGTCCCGAAGCCACTCCTGCGTTGTCTTGGCTGTGTGCTTAGGGTCGTTGTCCTGTTGGAAGGGGAACCTTCGCCCCAGTCTGATGTCCTGAGCACTCTGGAGCAGGTTTTCATCAAGGATCTCTCTGTACTTTGCTCCGTTCATCTTTGCCTCAATCTTGACTACATTTACATTTTAGTCATTTAGCAGACGCTCTTATCCAGAGCAACTTACAGTTAGTGAGTGCATACATTTTTCATACTAGTCTCCCAGTCCCTGAAAAACCATCCCCAGAGCATGATGCTGCCACCACCATGCTTCACCGTAGAGATGGTGCCAGGTTTCCTCCAGATGTGATGCTGGCATTCAGGCCAAATAGTTCAATCTTGGTTTCATCAGACCAGAGAATCTTGTTTCTCATTGTCTGAGAGTCCTTTAGGTGCCTTTTGGCAAACTCCAAGCGGGCTGTCATGTGCTTTTACTGAGGAGTGGCTTCCATCTGGTCACTCTACCATAATCGCTTGATTGGTGGAGTGCTGCAGAGATGGTTGTCCTTCTGGAAGGTTCTCTGTCAGAGTGACCATCGGGTTCTTGGTCACCTCCCAGACCAAGGCCCTTCTCCTCCCGATTGCTCAGTTTGGCCGGGCGGCCAGCTCTAGGAAGAGTCTTGGTGGTTCCAAACTTCTTCCATTTAACAATGATGGAGGCCACTGTGTTCTTGTGGACCTTCAATGCTGCAGAAATGTTTTGGTATCCTTCCCCAGATCTGTGCCTCGGAGCTCTACGGACAATTCCTTCGCCCTCATGGCTTGGTTTTTGCTCTGACATGCACTGTCAACTGTGGGACCTTATATAGACAGGTGTGTGCCTTTCCAAATCATGTCCAATCGATTGAATTTACCACAGGTTGGATCCAAGTTGTGATCAATGGAAATAGGATGCACCTGAGCTCAATTACGAGTCTCATAGCAAAGGGTCTGAACATGTATATATAAATAAGGTATCTTTATTGTATTTTATACATTAGCAAACATTTCTAAAAACTTGTTTTCACTTTGTCATTATGGGGTAGTGTGTGTAGATTGATGAGGCGAAACAATTTTTACTCAATTTTAGAATAAGGCTGTAACGTAGCAAAATGCGTAAAAAGTCAAGGGGTCTGAATACTTCCCCGAATGCACTGTATGCAGGGAAGAGGATCAGCATCTACCGAGACCTGAGTGCTGAATCAGAGGGAGACCTGCAACGAGGCGAGATCACAGCTACGCCAGATAAACCTGAGATGAGGCTTCAACCACCATCTTGACCGACACGACACGACACACGTGGGGGTTTTTTTTTTCCACTGCCAAGGAAGCTCAAGACTTCTTCGAGAATCACATCAAACCCAACAGTCGACAGATGGAACCCCGTTATGACTGGCTCATTATGCTACGCTATCCACGCACACAGCCTAGCATAGCACACAGCCTAGCATAGCACACAGCCTAGCATAGCACACAGCCTAGCATAGCACACAGCCTAGCATAGCACAATGATGAGGATACCCCCTCAAGTACAAGGAACATTACTATTATTGCATTGGACTTATGTTATTATTATATAGTCTATGGTCCAGGACATTAACATAGTGCTGACACCACCACACCAATTAATGAACAGTGGACCATATAGTGATGTCATACAGACTGGGTCAGCTTCTTTGTGGGGCTACAGCGCATCGAGTCCCTACATGCGCTAAATACGGCTATATAAAAGTTGGATGTATTTTTTTACTAGTGCTAATGAGAGATGGCCAGTCCTATATTTACATTTACGTCATTTTAGCAGACGCTAAAATATCCAGAGCGACTTACAGGAGCAATTAGGGTTAAGTGCCTTGCTTAAGGGTACATCGACAGATTTTTCACCTAGTCGGCTCAGGGATTAGAACCATCGACCTTTCGGTTACTGGCACAACGCTCTTACCCACTAAGCTACCTGCCGCCCTATATGGGCTACTAAACAATGTTGTTGTATTGCGATTGCTCCTACAGCCTCCTATTTGACAGTTTAGGTTTGCATATATGTAGTTATACTTTCTCACCCCCCCTTCATTACCCACCCCAACTTAAGACCTAAAACAATATGCTGCTAAGACACGCCATGTGTAAAGCTGCCACTCACCGTTCTGCTGCAAGCCTGTAATGATAGTGCAGGGTGGGGGGAACCGGGGAAGGGAGGGGGGCATGGTTTACAGGCAGGGTCCTCTGGGTGGGGAGAGACCAATGGGTGAGTTCCCCTGTGGGTCCTGGTTTTTGTTACATCGATGGGTTTAATAAAATATATATGAATGATTTAAACATTCCTTTCTGAAAAAAGAAGAATGGCAACGCTAGCTATTCTCTTGGAATTTGAAAGGGCCTCAATTTTCCGAGTAAACATTCCAGCTGTCTTGATATTCTAGTAAGAAACCATGTTGACATAGCAAGGTTCCAGGAAACCCACCTGCGCCATAAGGACAAACATAGAATAGAGAACCATTTGTACAAACTGGCGGCTTTTTCATCAGCCCCAAAACACAACTAAAGGTTTAATGATACATAAAGAAACTCAATCACCATCTTGGGTAAAGGAGAAGACCAAGAAGGCAGAATCACTTTCCTTAAATGGATCCATAATGGGAAGAAAATAGCCTTTATTAAAGTGTACGCTACAAATTCATATGATCCTCTGCTTTTTGATTCTCTGAAGAGCTTATTGTTAGAATTAACTGAATTCCAACTGGTTATTGGGTCAGACATGAATGCCATTTTGGACATGTGAGAAAAATCTACTAAGATCAACTACAATCTACACACAACCAAGGCTCTCCAGCATATCCTCTCTGATTACAACCTCATTGATGCCTGGCGAGCACACAATCCTAAAGCAAAAGAGTACACTTCCTACTCAGACATAAAACATTCTCACGAATCAATTTCATACACCCATTTTCTTTCATCAAGAAAATAGAAATTCGACAGATGAGCTTGTCCGACCACCACGCTTACTACTGCCAACTTCAAATCTTAGAATCTACTAAAAAGAGCCACAAGATGGTGTTTTCAACGTTTCATTTCTACATTCTGTGCTCAATTTGAAATTGAACTAAATTAATTCATAACGATCCAAAAATGATTTAAAATAAAAATAAATCGATGACCCCTGGATTCTATGGGATGACACCAAAGGTTGTAATTTTTTTTTTAATGAAACTGCATTTGCATCTGGGTTGAATAACATCACAATTAGAGATGTCAGAATTGGAAATGTTAACTGCATTAGAGTTTAACAAACACTATTTTCAGACCAGGTAGCTATTACTCTTTGTGAAGTCAACATTTTACATTACATTTTTAAGTCAAGACAGACATTCTTCATGAGGTCTACTTAACAGTTTGGAATCAACGAGGTCACAGAGGTTCATGTGGGAGAGATGTGACTACAGCACTTTGATAGACACAGATATTAAACCGTTTTCGTTACTTACAGTACTCACCCAAATTGGTACACACGGACCAAAGCGGGTTTGTTAAACAACAGCTCTTTGGCCTGTATTAGATCTCCATGCAGAAAAAGTTAGAATTTCTGTAGTTCAACGCTAACGTAGGGTTTTCACCAACAGGGAAACCCTTCAGCCCACTTCGATACCAAAGTGACGTAGCAGGTTAGGAGACTGAGGTTAGGAAAATTTCAAGCGAAGCTGTACGTTGGAGCGAAGCGCCGTCAAGAGGTCCTTGCTATCTGGCATCCTTGGGACATCCCAACTCTGACGTTACATTTACGTCATTTAGCAGACGCTCTTATCCAGAGCGACTTACAAATAGGTGCATTCACCTTATTATTTTTTTTTGGGGGGGGGGGGGGGGGGGGGGGGTTGGGGTAAGGGGGGGGTAGAAGGATTACTTTATCCTATCCCAGGTATTCCTAAAAGAGGTGGGGTTTCAAATGTCTCCGGAAGGTGGTGAGTGACTCCGCTGTCCTGGCGTCGTGAGGGAGCTTGTTCCACCATTGGGGTGCCAGAGCAGCGAACAGTTTTGACTGGGCTGAGCGGGAACTATGCTTCCGCAGAGGAAGGGGAGCCAGCAGGCCAGAGGTGGATGAACGCAATGCCCTCGTTTGGGTGTAGGGACTGATCAGAGCCTGAAGGTGCCGTTCCCCTCACAGCTCCATAGGCAAGCGGTTAAGGTAAGGGTTAACCATCCTAAGGATCCCGGATTGTACTAACCTCAATACTAATCGTTGATAAGGAACACCCTGGATAAAAACGTGTTTTTAGAATAGTGTGCAACTGCAGCCCGTAATTCGGGGCATCCCATTGGTTCCTTTATGAACGCTCGGAGCCTCCCATTGGTTAATTCATGAAAGCTCCCCCCTCGAGCACCCCATTGGTTCCTGCATGAACATCTTCACGTCTGTGACACTTAAAATGTGGGTCAAAAGGGAAATAAAAGTATTATCTGAGTTTTTCCGCTTCCCGGAGTCCTCCTTTCCAGCTAGCGGATGCGACACTGGTAGACAGCGCCCTTCGCTCCCTGCCTGCCCTCACCGCCGTTAACGGAACTGAGGGGAAACAGCGCCCGACGGGCGGGGACGAAGGACACCTCCTACCGTGTACGGCTAGTTAGCTACCGTTGTAGCCCCCAGCCCCTTATGTGGGGTTTATCTGTGGCGGTCATCCGACTTTATTGTACAATAACATCACCTACTGTACTGGAGCACCCCGCCTCTCCTAGTTTAAACATTGACCAATAGACGTATAAAGGGGGGTTCCTTTAGATGCACGAACGCCCCGAATTGCAGGCCGCAATTACAGCCTTCTCTGTTTTTAATGCTTATTTGATAGCAAGTGACACATTCTACCCAGCGACTGGTTAGTGTTTCTAGAGAATATGGAAATTCCTCTTGACGTTGAATGTTTTTTTTGTGTGAATCCGACACTGGAGTGCCAACAGCTGGGCATATGATAGCGGAGACAGCGTTGTGTAATTCACTGCCATTGCTTACAGGTGCAGCTAACTTAGTTAGCTGGTGCAAACTAGCTAGGTTGCTTGACATGTTTGACTAACAGTTAACAGATAAGCGTTGCTAAATGATCTCAGGATGTTTCAGAGTAGTGGACGACTGACGCCGCTAGATAGTGAAGTGTGCCGACAATGGTGTTGAGGGTCAGTCAGCTAATATGGTTTCCACAATTATAACGTTAGCTTGGTAAGCTAATTTACTAGCAAGCTAGCAAACCTAGCTAAGTCAGTAACCAACTTCAGCGTCCTTCTCTGGATGACATTTACATCATTTAGCAGACGCTCTTATCCAGAGCGACATTTTGCAATTGCTGCTTGCTTATTTCAACTTACCTACTTTGGCGTTTCACATCCACACCATAACGCACCGCTGGCATCCTGCACATGTCCACTGGTTTCTAGTATGTTGCTGTTTTTCTAACTGCTCTGTTTATCATGATGGAGCCAGATGATCCATTACTTTAACCAGATACTCTAGTGGCCGCTCTAACAATTAAAATAAATGTCTTCAAATATATATATATATATATAACGCAGTCGGGAGGAGGCAAGATCAGGTGAAACCATTCTAGCTCATGAGAGGGCAGACACGCGTGTGAACAACAGGCACGGTTTCCACTAGTTACCACAGCCACAAAGACAATAGTCTATCGTAAAAATGGATGAAAACTAAAAGTTGCTTTTTGGTTTTCATTTAAGGTTAGGCATAAGGTTATCAGTATGTGAAGGTTTAAAATCACATTTTAAGAAGATAAATTGTAGAAATATGCGGGGTTTCTGACGTTGTGGATGTGGTAACTAGTGACCAGGCACAACTTAATATAAAGTATGTTTGCCTCAAAGTTGTCCTACTTGTCACGAATCATACTTATATCAGTACATGCATAACAACCTAATAATTAAGAAACTTCTATTCGATCAAAAGAGCCACACGTAGAAAATAAGCCATTACATTTTTTTGTTAACCAAATTCGACAATCTCATTGACCTCCATACAAAAACTCCTTTGCTTGATGAGCGAAAAAACGCCACCTGCTGGAGACGCCAGATTTTGGTTTTCCATTCATCCCTCTCGCATCTTCCTCTCTGTGGTAGACTAGGGGACGTTGTCATGATAGCGCCCCCATGCTGTCAGAGGTGAGAGAATTAACAATACTTATTTTACGAGATTTTCCAGCTTTCTGAAAGTAGCATTCAAGAGCCCAAACGGGTCCCATGAAAATGGTGTACTGCCTCATATGTGTGCAGGACATCATTGCGCTCGCTCTCTCTGCTGTGTGTGCGTCTTGCTAATGCTAGCTGTCACTCAAATGGCTAGGGGCTGAAGCTCATTGGCTGGACCTCGAATTGCTAGGAGGGCCTGGCCCACGTGTCAAAAATGTACGCAAATGAAGCTGCACAGCTTCCAGAAAATAGTCCATTTTCAAACTAGGGATTTCATGGTTAATTTAGGTCAAACAGTAATTCTGCTCATAGATTATGCATGTATGTGGTCCTCTGTAGCTCAATTGGTAGCCCATGGCGCTTGTAACGCCAGGGTAGTGGGTTCGATCGCCGGGACCACCCATATGTAAAAATGTATGTGTAACAGTGTTGCTTCCGTCCCTCTCCTCGCCCCTACCTGGGCTTGAACCAGGGACCCTCTGCACACATCGACAACAGTCACCCTCGAAGCACCGTTACCCGTCGCTCCACAAAAAGCCGCGGCCCTTTGCAGAGCAAGGAAGAAACAACTACTTCCAGGTCCCAGAGCGAGTGACGTCACCGATTGAAACGCTACTAGCGCACCGCTAACTAGCTAGCCATTTCACACCGGTTACACATGCACACATGACTTTAAGTCGCTTTGGATAAAAGCGTCTGCTAAATGGCATATTATTATTATATTATATGAACTACACTGACACATCCAGCCCAAAGCGGGAGGTTTAAAAAAATCAAACAATTACCTGCATTGCATAAACTTGACTAGGAAGTCAGAGAAATATGACTGCATTGCAATTTCCAATTGATTACTTACAGTATTTCACGTTTCATGCAGACATTTAATTAACTTCTGAAAAAAAGTTCCTATTAAGAATATCTGTTTAATCTCGTGGCCTCTTGACTCAATATTGCAGTGTGCAGATGTTGAAGTTTTAGCAGGTAAAGTTGCTTTCTTTAATATATGGACATCAGTAGTAGCAGAGTCAAAGAAAGATATGGTGAAAACGTAAAGAAACACCCAGAAGCTTGTTTTTCCTCTACCACCATCAATTTATTCCATATTTTTAGCTTAAATTGTTCTGGAAAGAAGTGGAATAAAGTAATGAAATAATTACAAAATGGAAAATAATTCAAACTAGATCAGAGAACAGATCAGATCACAGGCTTGATAAAACAAGTATGTCAGACCAGAGTGATAGACACAAAGTGCATCCCAAATGGCACCCTATTCCCTATATAGTGCACTACTTTATATATATACACTCCTGGTCAAAAGTAGTGCACTATATAGGGAATAGTGTAATAATTTGGGACACAACCCAGAGAAAGAGACACACAAACAGATCAATCTCTGTCTCTTTCCACTGCGAACAGCTGGACTCACTGTCAGGACCACCGTCAGATTAGAGGTCAGGACCACCGTCAGATTAGAGGTCAGGACCACCGTCAGATTAGAGGTCAGGACCACCGTCAGATTAGAGGTCAGGACCACCGTCAGATTAGAGGTCAGGACCACCGTCAGATTAGAGGTCAGGACCACCGTCAGATTAGAGGTCAGGACCACCGTCAGATTAGAGGTCAGGACCACCGTCAGATTAGAGGTCAGGACCACCGTCAGATTAGAGGTCAGGACCACCGTCAGATTAGAGGTCAGGACCACCGTCAGATTAGAGGTCAGGACCACCGTCAGATTAGAGGTCAGGACCACCGTCAGATTAGAGGTCAGGACCACCGTCAGATTAGAGGTCAGGACCACCGTCAGATTAGAGGTCAGGACACCCTGTCCTTCTGACACATTTCTGCAAACTCTACCAAAATTCCCAGGTTTTCCAGAAATCCTGGGAATTTTGGAATAGTTACTGGAATTTTGCTAACCCCATCCACAAATATCAGTTACGGTTAGCAAAAACCATAACTGACCCAATCCATACATTACCCACAGCCATGAACTGATAACCATAATTCACTAGCGTGGCCAAATGATGAACTACTGTACTATAGTGCTTGTGCAAATAATATGGGAAATCAATCATTTTCATTGAAAAATAATAAAATTGAAGGAGAAATAAAATTGGGAGATGACACTGTCCATAGTGTTAAAATACCAAAAAAAAAACAAAGAACGAACATTACCACAAAAATGAACGAATGACAATGAAGATGGAAGTCAAATGTAGTTAAGCACTATCGACTACTAGACTAGTACTATCGACTACTAGACTAGTACTATCGACTACTAGACTAGTACTATCGTAGTAAGGAGACTTGAGAGAGCAGAGCAGTGGTAGCAGAGGCAACCTGGGGTGTATTCATTAGTCGCACGCCGTAGCAAAATGTTTTGCAATGGAAACCGTCGACTCCAAATGGAAAAAAAATTTGCAACGAAAACGAGAGTTTCTATTAGAAAATTCAAGTAGGTCCCTCCCCGTTAGGTTCCTAGTGAATACACCCCTTACTAACACCACCACCGCTGCTGGCCGCTGGCTCCACATTGATTGTTGCTGCAATGATGATTTACTATTTACAGTGAGATGCACATCCAATCACAGGATGAAAACAAACAAACGGCAATAAGACAGAATTCATTCAAAATACAAAATAAAACAGCTGTCCCTTCAACAAACGCATTCTCTCTACGTCATTATAGAAATCAGAAATCAACACAGCTGCTGTGAGCTGTGTTGCTGTGTACTCTATTATATAATAGATATAGATTTTATTTATAATATATGATAATTTCTCGTATACACGTTGCACATCCACTCATTCTCATTATAGCTAGCTAGGCTCTGTGCCTTTGGCAAACATTACTTACAACTTTTCTGTTAGATTTCCAAAGCTATTTAAAATATACCTTAATGCATAAAAATAAAGATTTTGGCATTCTCTCACTTCTTCTGATTTTGAAGTTTTAGATGAGAATCTCTGGTCTGGAAGCTCAGTTCTCTTTCAGTGCTGCAGTCCTTCTGCCTGCCAGGTGGCCGGGAGAGGTAATCATACTCCAGCCACCAGGGGGCGCTGTGAGCTGGACCAGGAGGGGGCGGAAGGGGCAGGAGCAGCAACCCCTGGTACAGTCGTTTGAGTTTCCAGAGCTGGGAGGGCTGGGGGCTGGGGGCTGGGGGCTGGTGGTCTTAGATCCACTACTCCACAGGGTCATCATGTCCACTTCCATGTCATCCAAAGCAACAACACAACTAAACCCACAAAGAAATTAAATGTCTGGTAAGCAGCAGCACCTTGATACCTCCATCTCATCTCACTGCTTCCATCCTTCATCCCTGCCGATAGCTCCACCCACCCATCCATCTCCTTCTCTCCTCCTCCTCCTCCTCCTCCTCCTCCTCTCCCCTCAGGTCCTCCACTAAGCCAGTCCAGGCGGATGTAGAGACAGAGAGAGAGGCTAGTCTGCTCCTCTTCCGTCTCTCACCAACCTGCACATTCACCAGAATACTCTCCTCTCCCCATCCCCTCCTCCTCCACCTCCACCTCCACATCCTTCTCCTCCTCCTCCTCCCAGCTTCTCGGTCTCTAGAGCTGGATTTCAAAGGTCTTGTGCAGCTCGGAGGAGAAGGGGTTAGTGGGCGACGGCGTGGTGTGCTGGCGGGAGCGGCTCTCCAGGGCGGCCCACTTGGCCTCGAAGGGGTCTGCTGTCGCCAGGGGCTGGGGGGGCAGGGGAGGGGCAGGGGAGGGCTGGGGGGGCAGGGGAGGGGCCGGGGAGGACGGAGGGGGCAGGGATGGAGGGGCCCAGCTGTCGGCCCCACCCCCGTTGAAGGCTACACTCCCATTGGGTGCCTGGAAGTGAAGGGGCTGCTGGTGGGGGTTGCTGAACGGGATACACACAGCGTGCTGAGCAGGGTCATACCGGGGGGTGGGGTACGCCTGGGGCTGGGTGGCTGAACCAAACACATTGGCCACCATCTGAGAGGGTGTGATGCCCACCATGGGCACACTGGGATGGGCATAGGGTAGCCCATTGGACATGGGGTAGGAGGCTGGGGTCTGGGCGTGGTAGGCCAGCTGGCGAGGGGGCAGCATGGGCATCACGGGAGACAGGGAGGACATGAAGGCCACAGGGGCAACCGCCTGGGTTGGGGGGGTGGGTACAGCAAACGCCTGGGTTGGGGGCGTGGGTACAGAAAACGCCTGGGAAGGGGGTGTGGAGAAGGGCTGGTTAGGGGGTAGTGTGGCAGGGAAGGCCTGGGTGGAAGGCATAGGGACAATGAAAGCCTGGGTTGGGGGCGTAGAGAAGGCTGGGGGGTTGGGGGTGAGGAAAGGTTGGGAGGGCGGTGTGGACCCGGGTTGCGGAGCGCGGACAGACTTGGTGACCTCCTCGAGCCAGCGGTCAGCCTCCGACGGCGTGCGGCGGTGGGAGTGGTGAGACGGAGATGATGTGGCGGAGGGAGGCGCTACAATCACTGGGGTTGTCCAATCACCTCCTGGTAGAGAACATATCATAGAATGTTTAATAGACGTTTCGGAGTAATTAATGATAATTGAATTGTACCTGAAAACATCTTAAAATTAGTATAATTATACAGTGCCTTGCAAAAGTATTCATCCCCCTTGGCGTTTTTCCTATTTTGTTGCATTACAACCTGTCATTTAAATGGATTTTTATTTGGATTTCATGTAATGGACATACACAAAATAGTCCAAATTGGTGAAGTGAAATGAAAAAAATTACTTGTTTCAAAAAATTCTCAAAAATAAATAACAGAAAAGTGGTGCGTGCATATGTATTCACCCCCTTTGCTATGAGGCCCCTAAATAAGATCTGGTGCAACCAATTACCTTTAGAAGTCACATAATTAGTTAAATAAAGTCCACCTGTGTGCAATCCAAGTGTCACATGATCTCAGTATATATACACCTGTTCTGAAAGGCCCTAGAGACCACTAAGCAAGGGGCACCACCAAGCAAGCGGCACCATGAAGACCAAGGAGCTCTCCAAACAGGTCAGGGACAAAGTTGTGGAGAAGTACAGATCAGGGTTGGGTTATAAAAAAATATCCGACACTTTGAACATCCCACGGAGCACCATTAAATCCATTATATAATTTTTTTTAAAGACTATGGCACCACAACAAACCTGCCAAGAGAGGGCCGCCCACCAAAACTCACTGACCAGGCAAGGAGGGCATTAATCAGAGAGGCAACAAAGAGACCAAAGATAACCCTGAAGGAGCTGCAAAGCTCCACAGCGGAGATTGGAGTATCTGTCCATAGGACCACTTTAAGCCGTACACTCCACAGAGCTGGGCTTTACCGAAGAGTGGCCAGAAAAAAGCCATTGCTTAAAGAAAAAAATAAGCAAACATGTTTGGTGTTCGCCAAAAGGCATGTGGGAGACTCCCCAAACATATGGAAGAAGGTACTCTGGTCAGATGAGACTAACATTGAGCTTTTTGGCCATCAAGGAAAACGCTATGTCTGGCACAAATCCAACACCTCTCATCACCCCGAGAACACCATCCCCACAGTGAAGCATGGTGGTGGCAGCATCATGCTGTGGGGATGTTTTTCATCGGCAGGAACTGGGATACTGGTCAGAATTGAAGGAATGATGGCGCTAAATACAGGGAAATTCTTGAGGGAAACCTTTTTCAGCCTTCTAGAGATTTGAGACTGGGATGGAGGTTCACCTTCCAGCAGGACAATGACCCTAAGCATACTGCTAAAGCAACACTTGAGTGGTTTAAGGGGAAACATTTAAATGTCTTGGAATGGCCTAGTCAAAGCCCAGACCTCAATCCAATTGAGAATCTGTGGTATGACTTAAAGATTGCTGTACACCAGCGGAACCCATCCAACTTGAAGGAGCTGGAGCAGTTTTGCCTTGAAGAATGGGCAAAAATCCCAGTGGCTAGATGTGCCAAGCTTCTAGAGACATACCCCAAGAGACTTTTAGCTGTAATTGCTGCAAAAGGTGGCTCTACAAAGTATTGACTTTGGGGGGGGGGGGGGGTGAATAGTTATGCACGCTCAAGTTTTCTGTTTTTTTGTCTGATTTGTTTCACAATCAAAAATATTTTGCATCTTCAAAGTGGTAGGCATGTTGTGTAAATCAAATGATACAAACCCCACCAAAATCATGTGGACTCAGTCAGGCGTTTTAGTGGAATCCAGCCTGTCTGTTCTGGTCTGGTGTCCCAGTCCATAGAAACAGAACAACCAGCCTGTCTGTTCTGGTCTGGTGTCCCAGTCCATAGAAACAGAACAACCAGCCTGTCTGTTCTGGTCTGGTGTCCCAGTCCATAGAAACAGAACAACCAGCCTGTCTGTGTTCTGGTCTGGTGTCCCAGTCCATAGAAACAGAACAACCAGCCTGTCTGTGTTCTGGTCTGGTGTCCCAGTCCATAGAAACAGAACAACCAGCCTGTCTGTGTTCTGGTCTGGTGTCCCAGTCCATAGAAACAGAACAACCAGCCTGTCTGTGTTCTGGTCTGGTGTCCCAGTCCATAGAAACAGAACAACCAGCCTGTCTGTCTGTGTTCTGGTCTGGTGTCCCAGTCCATAGAAACAGAACAACCAGCCTGTCTGTCTGTGTTCTGGTCTGGTGTCCCAGTCCATAGAAACAGAACAACCAGCCTGTCTGTGTTCTGGTCTGGTGTCCCAGTCCATAGAAACAGAACAACCAGCCTGTCTGTGTTCTGGTATGGTGTCCCAGTCCATAGAAACAGAACAACCAGCCTGTCTGTGTTCTGGTATGGTGTCCCAGTCCATAGAAACAGAACAACCAGCCTGTCTGTGTTCTGGTATGGTGTCCCAGTCCATAGAAACAGAACAACCAGCCTGTCTGTCTGTGTTCTGGTATGGTGTCCCATTCCATAGAAACAGAACAACCACACTAGGGGCCTGAGGCTTCTAAATCTATTTCAATGCTCCTTACCTGGGCGTGCTGAGGAAGAGGCCAGGGGGCTATGGTGCCCTGCGTGGCCAGGGGTCTTGGCCCAGGGGTTAGTGTCTCGGGCAGGCAGTGGAGGGGGCAGTGCTGGAGGGTTAGACACAGCAGGAGGAGGAGGGAAGGCAGGAGGGAGGGAGGGCAGGAGGGAGGGCAGGAGGGAAGGCAGGAGGGGGGGCAGGAGGGAAGGCAGGAGGGGGGGCAGGAGGGGGGGCAGGAGGGAGGGCAGGAGGGAGGGCAGGAGGGAGGGCAGGACCATTAACTAAAGCAGACAGAGACAGAAACTACTAGTAGTGCAGACAGTATGTTGTTGTTGTTGTATGTAGACATGGTAGTATGAGATGGACACGTGCAGACAGCATGTTGTTGTTGTATGTAGACATGGTAGTATGAGATGGACACGTGCAGACAGCATGTTGTTGTATGTAGACATGGTAGTATGAGATGGACACGTGCAGACAGCATGTTGTTGTATGTAGACATGGTAGTATGAGATGGACACGTGCAGACAGCATGTTGTTGTATGTAGACATGGCAGTATTAGAAAATGAATGAACATGCATGAAATGAAAAACTGAAGTCTCATTCACACTTCATAATGTTTTACTCAAAATGCAGGGAGACAGGCCTGGAAAAATGCATGTGAACTTGTGAACTGACACGCACACTACAAGTGTTATTGTGAGTGTCAGCTGTCTAGGTTTGGAGTGTAGTTACCTGGCTGAGCTCCTGGAGGCGCTACAGGTGACTGTGGGGAGGAGGCTGGTCGGGGCATTGGGGCCTGGGAGAAGGGGTCTTCAGGAGGCCCACTGAAGGCTGAGGTGATCTGGGTACACAGCGAGCTGATGCTGTCCCCCTCCCCCTCCACCTCCGGGACTGGAGGAATGAGACAAAGGACATCTACATTTTTCATACATTCAACCAACTATTCCGTGAGGCATCCTCACAAAAAACCCATTGTGTGTGATGTCTGGGGGCACTAAGGAAGGAGCAGAAGACACATTTCAGTTGTTCACTGTAACATATAGACAATACTGTTTTGTATTGGACGGAAACATTATGGACAAAAACCAAAGCTCACATAGCAAGCCACTGATGCCTAAGATTGTTTCATACATGGTTACAAAGTGATGGCTGCTATTGTAGGTGAATGAGACAGAGGTACAGTTGATGACAATAGTGTACAAAAGGTGTGTGACCCACCGCCGCATCGGAGTTCTACAAGGGGAACTCAGACTGACCTGTGTTCTTCATGGGGAACTCAGACTGACCTGTGTTCTTCATGGGGAACTCAGACTGACCTGTGTTCTTCATGGGGAACTCAGACTGACCTGTGTTCTTCATGGGGAACTCAGACTGACCTGTGTTCTTCATGGGGAACTCAGACTGACCTGTGTTCTTCATGGGGAACTCAGACTGACCTGTGTTCTTCATGGGGAACTCAGACTGACCTGTGTTCTTCATGGGGAACTCAGACTGACCTGTGTTCTTCATGGGGAACTCAGACTGACCTGTGTTCTTCATGGGGAACTCAGACTGACCTGTGTTCTTCATGGGGAACTCAGACTGACCTGTGTTCTTCATGGGGAACTCAGACTGACCTGTGTTCTTCATGGGGAACTCAGACTGACCTGTGTTCTTCATGGGGAACTCAGACTGACCTGTGTTCTTCATGGGGAACTCAGACTGACCTGTGTTCTTCATGGGGAACTCAGACTGACCTGTGTTCTTCATGGGGAACTCAGACTGACCTGTGTTCTTCATGGGGAACTCAGACTGACCTGTGTTCTTCATGGGGAACTCAGACTGACCTGTGTTCTTCATGGGGAACTCAGACTGACCTGTGTTCTACATGGGGAACTCAGACTGACCTGTGTTCTTCATGGGGAACTCAGACTGACCTGTGTTCTTCATGGGGAACTCAGACTGACCTGTGTTCTACATGGGGAACTCAGACTGACCTGTGTTCTTCATGGGGAACTCAGACTGACCTGTGTTCTTCATGGGGAACTCAGACTGACCTGTGTTCTTCATGGGGAACTCAGACTGACCTGTGTTCTTCATGGGGAACTCAGACTGACCTGTGTTCTTCATGGGGAACTCAGACTGACCTGTGTTCTTCATGGGGAACTCAGACTGACCTGTGTTCTTCATGGGGAACTCAGACTGACCTGTGTTCTTCATGGGGAACTCAGACTGACCTGTGTTCTTCATGGGGAACTCAGACTGACCTGTGTTCTTCATGGGGAACTCAGACTGACCTGTGTTCTTCATGGGGAACTCAGACTGACCTGTGTTCTTCATGGGGAACTCAGACTGACCTGTGTTCTTCATGGGGAACTCAGACTGACCTGTGTTCTTCATGGGGAACTCAGACTGACCTGTGTTCTTCATGGGGAACTCAGACTGACCTGTGTTCTTCATGGGGAACTCAGACTGACCTGTGTTCTTCATGGGGAACTCAGACTGACCTGTGTTCTTCATGGGGAACTCAGACTGACCTGTGTTCTTCATGGGGAACTCAGACTGACCTGTGTTCTTCATGGGGAACTCAGACTGACCTGTGTTCTTCATGGGGAACTCAGACTGACCTGTGTTCTTCATGGGGAACTCAGACTGACCTGTGTTCTTCATGGGGAACTCAGACTGACCTGTGTTCTTCATGGGGAACTCAGACTGACCTGTGTTCTACATGGGGAACTCAGACTGACCTGTGTTCTTCATGGGGAACTCAGACTGACCTGTGTTCTTCATGGGGAACTCAGACTGACCTGTGTTCTTCATGGGGAACTCAGACTGACCTGTGTTCTTCATGGGGAACTCAGACTGACCTGTGTTCTTCATGGGGAAGTCAGAATTCCTCTGCAGGGTAGAGGGCAGCTCATTTATCCTGAGGGACAGCTGCCGTTTGAAGGGAGAGGAGTTGTTGTTGAGGGCTGGGAACCCTCTGAAGGAACCCTGTCTTGCCAGGGCCTCCACTGGGGCGTGTCTGCGGGGGATAACCTGTGGGCCCAGAGTGCCTCCCATGCCCAGGGGGGGGGAAGAGGAGGGGGACGGGGGCCCTGGTAGAGGGGCAACCGCCTGGTTCACCACACCCCCACTGGGGCCTGAGGAGAGCGGGATGGAGGACTTGACATCGCCCTCCGCTGTGGGAAAAGGGTAAACATCAGGGTATGGTAGGCTACTAGACAGATACACCATGTAAAGAACAGCCACAAGAACACACAACACACACCTTTCCTGTCCTGTAACTGCCGCATGGCCTCCTCTCGCTCTGCGGCTTCCGTCGCCGTGGTAACTCGGAACGAGCCCTCCCTGGTGAAGGTGGTTCTGTTGGAGTCGAAGGTTGCCGTGACGCCACACTCCTTCTCTCTCTTCTGTTTCCTCTCCAGACAGGCAGCGAAGGCACAGCCCACCGCGTGGCTCAGACGCTCACCCTTAACAGCACCACATTCTCATTACAACATTATCACATTTTTTTATTTGTTTAAATTTTATTTTACCTTTATTTAACCAGGTAAGAAGCCAGTTGAGAACAAGTTCTCATTTACAACTGCGACCTGGCCAAGATAAAGCAAAGCAGTGCGATAAAAACAACAACAGAGTTACACTGACTGTTATTTTAGCATTGCCTCAGGTCTTAGAGGGGAAATATTATCACAACATTATCTTTACGATCAAGTCCTACATGGGAGAGACATTATCCCTGACTGTCAACATTACAACATTACTTCAAGCACTTCCTATACAGATTTCCCACTCTCAGACACGTGAAACATTCCATGACTTTCCAGGTAGCTTAGTGGTTAAGAGCGTTGTGCCAGTAACCGAAAGGTCGCTGGTTCTAATCCCCGAGCCGACCAGGTGAAAAATCTGTCGATGTGCCCTTGAGCAAGGCACTTAACCCTAATTGCTCCTGTAAGTCGCTCTGGATAAGAGCGTCTGCTAAATGACTAAAATGTAAATGTAATGTCTACAGAGAAGAGTATCCCTGCATCTATATTCCTTATATTGAAACAAAATGTGTGTGATCTCACAAGTACGGCATGTAAATCCACTCAATGTTTAGGATAGACATCATCTCGGTTAACCCAGAACATACATCACCGCCTGGCTCAGACGCTGTCAATAACAGCCCACCGCCTGGCTCAGACGCTGTCAATAACAGCCCACCGCCTGGCTCAGACGCTGTCAATAACAGCCCACCGCCTGGCTCAGACGCTGTCAATAACAGCCCACCGCCTGGCTCAGACGCTGTCAATAACAGCCCACCGCCTGGCTCAGACGCTGTCAATAACAGCCCACCGCCTGGCTCAGACGCTGTCAATAACAGCCCACCGCCTGGCTCAGACGCTGTCAATAACAGCCCACCGCCTGGCTCAGACGCTGTCAATAACAGCCCACCGCCTGGCTCAGACGCTGTCAATAACAGCCCACCGCCTGGCTCAGACGCTGTCAATAACAGCCCACCGCCTGGCTCAGACGCTGTCAATAACAGCCCACCGCCTGGCTCAGACGCTGTCAATAACAGCCCACCGCCTGGCTCAGACGCTGTCAATAACAGCCCACCGCCTGGCTCAGACGCTGTCAATAACAGCCCACCGCCTGGCTCAGACGCTGTCAATAACAGCCCACCGCCTGGCTCAGACGCTGTCAATAACAGCCCACCGCCTGGCTCAGACGCTGTCAATAACAGCCCACCGCCTGGCTCAGACGCTGTCAATAACAGCCCACCGCCTGGCTCAGACGCTGTCAATAACAGCCCACCGCCTGGCTCAGACGCTGTCAATAACAGCCCACCGCCTGGCTCAGACGCTGTCAATAACAGCCCACCGCCTGGCTCAGACGCTGTCAATAACAGCCCACCGCCTGGCTCAGACGCTGTCAATAACAGCCCACCGCCTGGCTCAGACGCTGTCAATAACAGCCCACCGCCTGGCTCAGACGCTGTCAATAACAGCCCACCGCCTGGCTCAGACGCTGTCAATAACAGCCCACCGCCTGGCTCAGACGCTGTCAATAACAGCCCACCGCCTGGCTCAGACGCTGTCAATAACAGCCCACCGCCTGGCTCAGACGCTGTCAATAACAGCCCACCGCCTGGCTCAGACGCTGTCAATAACAGCCCACCGCCTGGCTCAGACGCTGTCAATAACAGCCCACCGCCTGGCTCAGACGCTGTCAATAACAGCCCACCGCCTGGCTCAGACGCTGTCAATAACAGCCCACCGCCTGGCTCAGACGCTGTCAATAACAGCCCACCGCCTGGCTCAGACGCTGTCAATAACAGCCCACCGCCTGGCTCAGACGCTGTCAATAACAGCCCACCGCCTGGCTCAGACGCTGTCAATAACAGCCCACCGCCTGGCTCAGACGCTGTCAATAACAGCCCCACCGCCTGGCTCAGACGCTGTCAATAACAGCCCACCGCCTGGCTCAGACCGCTGTCAATAACAGCCCACCGCCTGGCTCAGACGCTGTCAATAACAGCCCACCGCCTGGCTCAGACGCTGTCAATAACAGCCCACCGCCTGGCTCAGACGCTGTCAATAACAGCCCACCGCCTGGCTCAGACGCTGTCAATAACAGCCCACCGCCTGGCTCAGACGCTGTCAATAACAGCCCACCGCCTGGCTCAGACGCTGTCAATAACAGCCCACCGCCTGGCTCAGACGCTGTCAATAACAGCCCACCGCCTGGCTCAGACGCTGTCAATAACAGCCCACCGCCTGGCTCAGACGCTGTCAATAACAGCCCACCGCCTGGCTCAGACGCTGTCAATAACAGCCCACCGCCTGGCTCAGACGCTGTCAATAACAGCCCCACCGCCTGGCTCAGACGCTGTCAATAACAGCCCACCGCCTGGCTCAGACGCTGTCAATAACAGCCCACCGCCTGGCTCAGACGCTGTCAATAACAGCCCACCGCCTGGCTCAGACGCTGTCAATAACAGCCCACCGCCTGGCTCAGACGCTGTCAATAACAGCCCACCGCCTGGCTCAGACGCTGTCAATAACAGCCCACCGCCTGGCTCAGACGCTGTCAATAACAGCCCACCGCCTGGCTCAGACGCTGTCAATAACAGCCCACCGCCTGGCTCAGACGCTGTCAATAACAGCCCACCGCCTGGCTCAGACGCTGTCAATAACAGCCCACCGCCTGGCTCAGACGCTGTCAATAACAGCCCACCGCCTGGCTCAGACGCTGTCAATAACAGCCCACCGCCTGGCTCAGACGCTGTCAATAACAGCCCACCCGCCTGGCTCAGACGCTGTCAATAACAGCCCACCGCCTGGCTCAGACGCTGTCAATAACAGCCCACCGCCTGGCTCAGACGCTGTCAATAACAGCCCACCGCCTGGCTCAGACGCTGTCAATAACAGCCCACCGCCTGGCTCAGACGCTGTCAATAACAGCCCACCGCCTGGCTCAGACGCTGTCAATAACAGCCCACCGCCTGGCTCAGGACGCTGTCAATAACAGCCCACCGCCTGGCTCAGACGCTGTCAATAACAGCCCACCGCCTGGCTCAGACGCTGTCAATAACAGCCCACCGCCTGGCTCAGCTCAGACGCTGTCAATAACAGCCCACCGCCTGGCTCAGACGCTGTCAATAACAGCCCACCGCCTGGCTCAGACGCTGTCAATAACAGCCCACCGCCTGGCTCAGACGCTGTCAATAACAGCCCACCGCCTGGCTCAGACGCTGTCAATAACAGCCCACCGCCTGGCTCAGACGCTGTCAATAACAGCCCACCGCCTGGCTCAGACGCTGTCAATAACAGCCCACCGCCTGGCTCAGACGCTGTCAATAACAGCCCACCGCCTGGCTCAGACGCTGTCAATAACAGCCCACCGCCTGGCTCAGACGCTGTCAATAACAGCCCACCGCCTGGCTCAGACGCTGTCAATAACAGCCCACCGCCTGGCTCAGACGCTGTCAATAACAGCCCACCGCCTGGCTCAGACGCTGTCAATAACAGCCCACCGCCTGGCTCAGACGCTGTCAATAACAGCCCACCGCCTGGCTCAGACGCTGTCAATAACAGCCCACCGCCTGGCTCAGACGCTGTCAATAACAGCCCACCGCCTGGCTCAGACGCTGTCAATAACAGCCCACCGCCTGGCTCAGACGCTGTCAATAACAGCCCACCGCCTGGCTCAGACGCTGTCAATAACAGCCCACCGCCTGGCTCAGACGCTGTCAATAACAGCCCACCGCCTGGCTCAGACGCTGTCAATAACAGCCCACCGCCTGGCTCAGACGCTGTCAATAACAGCCCACCGCCTGGCTCAGACGCTGTCAATAACAGCCCACCGCCTGGCTCAGACGCTGTCAATAACAGCCCACCGCCTGGCTCAGACGCTGTCAATAACAGCCCACCGCCTGGCTCAGACGCTGTCAATAACAGCCCACCGCCTGGCTCAGACGCTGTCAATAACAGCCCACCGCCTGGCTCAGACGCTGTCAATAACAGCCCACCGCCTGGCTCAGACGCTGTCAATAACAGCCCACCGCCTGGCTCAGACGCTGTCAATAACAGCCCACCGCCTGGCTCAGACGCTGTCAATAACAGCCCACCGCCTGGCTCAGACGCTGTCAATAACAGCCCACCGCCTGGCTCAGACGCTGTCAATAACAGCCCACCGCCTGGCTCAGACGCTGTCAATAACAGCCCACCGCCTGGCTCAGACGCTGTCAATAACAGCCCACCGCCTGGCTCAGACGCTGTCAATAACAGCCCACCGCCTGGCTCAGACGCTGTCAATAACAGCCCACCGCCTGGCTCAGACGCTGTCAATAACAGCCCACCGCCTGGCTCAGACGCTGTCAATAACAGCCCACCGCCTGGCTCAGACGCTGTCAATAACAGCCCACCGCCTGGCTCAGACGCTGTCAATAACAGCCCACCGCCTGGCTCAGACGCTGTCAATAACAGCCCACCGCCTGGCTCAGACGCTGTCAATAACAGCCCACCGCCTGGCTCAGACGCTGTCAATAACAGCCCACCGCCTGGCTCAGACGCTGTCAATAACAGCCCACCGCCTGGCTCAGACGCTGTCAATAACAGCCCACCGCCTGGCTCAGACGCTGTCAATAACAGCCCACCGCCTGGCTCAGACGCTGTCAATAACAGCCCACCGCCTGGCTCAGACGCTGTCAATAACAGCCCACCGCCTGGCTCAGACGCTGTCAATAACAGCCCACCGCCTGGCTCAGACGCTGTCAATAACAGCCCACCGCCTGGCTCAGACGCTGTCAATAACAGCCCACCGCCTGGCTCAGACGCTGTCAATAACAGCCCACCGCCTGGCTCAGACGCTGTCAATAACAGCCCACCGCCTGGCTCAGACGCTGTCAATAACAGCCCACCGCCTGGCTCAGACGCTGTCAATAACAGCCCACCGCCTGGCTCAGACGCTGTCAATAACAGCCCACCGCCTGGCTCAGACGCTGTCAATAACAGCCCACCGCCTGGCTCAGACGCTGTCAATAACAGCCCACCGCCTGGCTCAGACGCTGTCAATAACAGCCCACCGCCTGGCTCAGACGCTGTCAATAACAGCCCACCGCCTGGCTCAGACGCTGTCAATAACAGCCCACCGCCTGGCTCAGACGCTGTCAATAACAGCCCACCGCCTGGCTCAGACGCTGTCAATAACAGCCCACCGCCTGGCTCAGACGCTGTCAATAACAGCCCACCGCCTGGCTCAGACGCTGTCAATAACAGCCCACCGCCTGGCTCAGACGCTGTCAATAACAGCCCACCGCCTGGCTCAGACGCTGTCAATAACAGCCCACCGCCTGGCTCAGACGCTGTCAATAACAGCCCACCGCCTGGCTCAGACGCTGTCAATAACAGCCCACCGCCTGGCTCAGACGCTGTCAATAACAGCCCACCGCCTGGCTCAGACGCTGTCAATAACAGCCCACCGCCTGGCTCAGACGCTGTCAATAACAGCCCACCGCCTGGCTCAGACGCTGTCAATAACAGCCCACCGCCTGGCTCAGACGCTGTCAATAACAGCCCACCGCCTGGCTCAGACGCTGTCAATAACAGCCCACCGCCTGGCTCAGACGCTGTCAATAACAGCCCACCGCCTGGCTCAGACGCTGTCAATAACAGCCCACCGCCTGGCTCAGACGCTGTCAATAACAGCCCACCGCCTGGCTCAGACGCTGTCAATAACAGCCCACCGCCTGGCTCAGACGCTGTCAATAACAGCCCACCGCCCTGGCTCAGACGCTGTCAATAACAGCCCCACCGCCTGGCTCAGACGCTGTCAATAACAGCCCACCGCCTGGCTCAGACGCTGTCAATAACAGCCCACCCGCCTGGCTCAGACGCTGTCAATAACAGCCCACCCCAGACGCGTCATAACAGCCCACCGCCTGGCTCAGACGCTGTCAATAACAGCCCACCGCCTGGCTCAGACGCTGTCAATAACAGCCCACCGCCTGGCTCAGACGCTGTCAATAACAGCCCACCGCCTGGCTCAGACGTTATCATTAATAACATGTTAATGACAGCTGTTCTCCCTGAGACAACACTTCAGTAATGGTATTCTATTAGGGATCCCCATTAGCTGTTGTGAAAACAGCAGCTACTCTTCCTGGGCTCCACACAGAACATGAAACATGACATAATACAGAACATTAATAGACAAGAACAGCTCAAGGACAGAACTACAACAATTTAAAAAAAAGCACATGTAGCCTACATATCAATACATACACACAAACGATCTAGGTCAAATAGGGGAGAGGCGTTGTGCTTTATCTGTTTTTTGAAACCAGGTTTGCTGTTTATTTGAGCAATATGAGGTGGAATGGAGTTCCAAGCAATAATGGCTCTATATAATACTGTACGCTTTCTTGAATTTGTTCTGGATTTGGGGACTGTGAAAAGACCCCTGGTGGCATGTCTGGTGGGGTATGTGTGTGTCAGAGCTGTGTATAAGCTGACTACCTAAACAATTTGGAATTTTCCACACTTCAGTCATGACATGAGGCATAAGAAGGTGAACTTGCTTGGCTTTCTGAAACAAGAGACTCTCCTTGCGTGATCTTAGTTTATGATTCACAATGCTGAGGCTTTATCATTTCACTAGTGAGACTCGCTGAATGTCAGCTGGGTTTGTGTTAGAGTAATGGGTTATGGTAACGGTTTAGAGTAACGGTTTAGGGGTTAGGGTCTGGTTTAGGGGTTAAGGTATGGTTTAGGGTAACATTTTAGGGGTTAGGGTCTGGTTTAGGGGTTAAGGTATGGTTTAGGGGTTAGGGTAACGGTTTAGGGTTAAGGTAACGGTAACGGTTTAGGGTTAGGGTAACGGTTTAGAGTAACGGTTTGGGGGTTAAGGTATGGTTTAGGGGTTAGGGTAACGGTTTAGGTTTAAGGTCTGGTTTAGGGGTTAGAGTAACGGTTTTGGGGTTAGGGTAACGGTTTTGGGGTTAGGGTAACGGTTTTGGGGTTAGGCTAACGGTTTAGGGGTTAGGGTAATGGTTTAGGGTAACGGTTTAGGGGTTAGGGTAACGGTTTAGGGGTTAGGGTAATGGTTTAGGGTAACGGTTTAGGGGTTAGGGTAACGGTTTAGGGTAACGGTTTAGGGGTTAGGGTAACGGTTTAGGGTAACGTTTAGGGGTTAGGGTAACGGTTTAGGGTAACGTTTAGGGGTTAGGGTAACGGTTTAGGGGTTAGGGTAACGGTTCAAGGTCTGGTTTAGGGGTTAGTCTAACGGTTTTGGGGTTAGGGTAACGGTTTAGGGGTTAGGGTAACGGTTTAGGGGTTAGGGTAACGGTTTAGGGTAACGGTTTTGGGGTTAGGGTAACGGTTTAGGGGTTAGGGTAACGGTTTAGGGTAACGGTTTAGGGGTTAGGGTAACGGTTTAGGGTAACCGTTTAGGGGTTAGGGTAACGTTTAGGGGTTAGGGTAACGTTTAGGGGTTAGGGTAACGGTTTAGGGGTTAGGGTAACGGTTCAGGGTCTGGTTTAGGGGTTAGGCTAACGGTTTTGGGGTTAGAGTAACGGTTTAGGGGTTAGGGTAACGGGTTAGGGTAACGGTTTAGGGGTTAGGGTAACGGTTTAGAGTTAGGGTTTAGGGTCGGGTTTAGGGGTTAGGGTTTAGGGTCGGTTTAGGGGTTAGGGTTTAGGGGTTAGGGGTTAGGGTCTGGTTTAGGGGTTAGGGTTTAGGGGTTAGGGTAACGGTTTAGAGTTAGGGTTTAGGGGTTAGGGTCGGGTTTAGGGGTTAGGGTTTAGGGGTTAGGGGTTAGGGTCGGGTTTAGGGGTTAGGGGGTAGGGTCTTACCGAGTCCTTGATAGCCATGAAGCAGTGGCAGATCCAACGTCTAGTGGTTCCATCTCTACAGATGTAGGAGAAGGCTCTCTCAAAGTTCCTGTCCGGAGCGCAGAACGATACTTTCTCTATGGTCTGGTCCAGGATCAGGTCCTACAGAGAGGGGGGGGGGGGGGGCATTCTCATTACAACATTATCACATTACACTGACTGTTATTTTAGCATTGCCTCAGGTCTTAGAGGGGAAATATTATCACAACATTATCTTTACGATCAAGTCCTACATGGGAGAGACATTATCCCTGACTGTCAACATTACAACATTACTTCAAGCACTTCCTATACAGACTTCCCACTCTCAGACACATGAAACATTCCATGACTTTCCAGGTAGCTTAGTGGTTAAGAGCGTTGTGCCAGTAACCGAAAGGTCGCTGGTTCTAATCCCCGAGCCGACCAGGTGAAAAATCTGTCGATGTGCCCTTGAGCAAGGCACTTAACCCTAATTGCTCCTGTAAGTCGCTCTGGATAAGAGCGTCTGCTAAATGACTAAAATGTAAATGTAATGTCTACAGAGAAGAGTATCCCTGCATCTATATTCCTTATATTGAAACAAAATGTGTGTGATCTCACAAGTACGGCATGTAAATCCACTCAATGTTTAGGATAGACAACATCTCGGTTAACCCAGAACATACATCTTGGTAATTTGGTAGGTAGTCTGTCCACAAGAGACGACGTTGTAAATCTCCATGTAATAATGACTCCATCCAGTGGGGGGCAGCAGAAGCCACCGTTAAATATGGACCTGTTCTACTAATGGTCCATGAAGGAGTTTCTATACCAGGTGTACTGGAGTATATAACCAGGGTGTAAAAGAGGAACCGTTGGGTTGACAAACTGTCCCTAGACCAAAAGCAGTTCATTAAACAAGTGAAACTTGTGCGGTGTGTAAGAGTTTCCAAACTGCCAGAAGCATTTCCTCTGGCCGAGGTTTTGACATTGTCTGTCTGTCTGTCTGTCTGTCTGTCTGTCTGTCTGTCGACCTAGCTGCTGTTAATAGCAGGAGACTGGATGGATCCGTTACGTTTCCTTGGTTTGGATCCGTTACGTTACCTTGGTTTTGTCGTCTACCACACGGAGACCGTCTGCTGAGACCCACAACACAGCTCTCACAGCCTTCTTTCCTGCCTGCAGACAGAGAGAGACAGGGAGATGAGAGAGAGACAGGGAGAGAGAGAGAGAGAGAGAGACAGGGAGAGAGAGAGAGACAGGGAGAGAGAGAGAGACAGGGAGAGACAGGGAGAGAGAGAGAGACAGGGAGAGAGAGAGAGAGAGAGAGAGAGAGAGACAGGGAGAGAGAGAGAGAGAGAGAGAGAGAGAGACAGGGAGAGAGAGAGAGAGAGAGAGAGAGACAGGGAGAGAGAGAGAGACAGACAGGGAGGGAGAGAGAGAGAGACAGGGAGAGAGCGAGAGAGAGAGAGAGAGAGAGAGAGAGAGACAGGGAGAGAGAGAGAGAGACAGGGAGGGAGAGAGAGAGAGACAGGGAGAGAGAGAGACAGGGAGAGAGAGAGAGAGAGAGACAGGGAGAGAGAGAGAGAGAGAGACAGGGAGAGAGAGAGAGAGAGAGAGACAGGGAGGGAGAGAGACAGGGAGAGAGAGAGAGACAGGGAGAGAGAGAGAGACAGGGAGAGAGAGAGAGAGAGAGAGAGAGAGAGAGAGAGAGAGAGACAGGGAGAGAGAGAGAGAGACAGACAGGGAGGGAGAGAGAGAGAGACAGGGAGAGAGAGAGAGACAGGGAGAGAGAGAGAGAGAGAGAGAGAGAGACAGGGAGAGAGAGAGAGAGAGAGAGAGAGAGAGACAGGGAGAGAGAGAGAGAGAGAGAGAGAGAGAGAGACAGACAGGGAGGGAGAGAGAGAGAGACAGGGAGAGAGCGAGAGAGAGAGAGAGAGAGAGAGAGAGAGAGACAGGGAGAGAGAGAGAGAGACAGGGAGGGAGAGAGAGAGAGACAGGGAGAGAGAGAGACAGGGAGAGAGAGAGAGAGAGAGACAGGGAGAGAGAGAGAGAGAGAGAGACAGGGAGAGAGAGAGAGAGAGAGAGACAGGGAGGGAGAGAGACAGGGAGAGAGAGAGAGACAGGGAGAGAGAGAGAGACAGGGAGAGAGAGAGAGAGAGAGAGAGAGAGAGAGAGAGACAGGGAGGAGAGAGAGAGAGACAGACAGGGAGGGAGAGAGAGAGAGACAGGGAGGGAGAGAGAGAGAGACAGGGAGAGACAGGGAGAGAGAGAGAGAGATAGAGACAGGGAGAGAGAGAGAGAGAGACGGGGAGAGAGAGAGAGAGACAGGGAGAGAGAGAGAGAGACAGGGAGAGAGAGAGAGAGAGACAGGGAGAGAGAGAGAGAGGAGAGAGAGACAGGGAGAGAGAGAGAGAGAGAGAGAGAGAGAGAGAGAGAGAGAGAGAGAGAGAGACAGGTAGAGATGAGAGAGAGAGACAGGTAGAGATGAGAGAGAGAGACAGGTAGAGATGAGAGAGAGAGAGACAGGTAGAGAGAGAGAGACAGGGACAGACAGTGAGAGACAGACAGGTAGAGAGAGAGACAGGGACAGACAGGGAGAGACAGGGAGAGATGAGAGAGACAGGGAGAGATGAGACAGGGAGAGATGGAAGAGAGACAGGTAGAGATGGGAGAGAGACAGGTAGAGATGAGAGAGAGAGACAGGGAGAGATGGAAGAGAGACAGGTAGAGATGAGAGAGAGAGAGAGAGAGACAGAGAGAGAGAGACAGATATATATATATATAGAGAGAGACATATAGAGAGAGAGAGACAGAGAGAGAGAGAGAGAGAGACAGAGAGAGATTCAGAGAGAGAGAGAGAGACAGAGAGATTCAGAGAGAGAGAGAGAGAGAGAGAGAGAGAGACAGAGAGAGAGAGAGAGAGACAGAGAGAGACAGAGAGAGAGAGAGAGAGACAGAGAGACAGAGAGAGAGAGAGAGAGAGAGAGAGAGAGCGAGAGAGAGAGAGAGAGAGCTACTCCCTTTTCTCTCCCAGCTGATGCTTATACAGTATCCCCTTACATCTTCCTTGAAAACCACACACACACACACACACACACACACACACACACACACACTACCAGTCAAAAGTTTGGACAACAACACCTACCCAAAGCCTTTCTTTGCAATGTTTGACTTTCGGTTGTTTTCCGTCTTTCCAGCGTGTGATCTGTGTTTATGTCTATGACATATGTGTGTTTGGTATACAGCCACACACACTACCAGTCAAAAGTTATAGGACACCTACTCATTCAAGGGTTTTTCTTTATTTTTACTCTTTCTACATTGTAGAATAATAGTGAAGACATCAAAACTATGAAATAACACATATGGAATCATGTAGTAACCAAAAAAAGCCACGCTTTGCCTTGATGACAGCTTTGCACACTCTTGGCATTCTCTCAACCAGCTTCACCTGGAATGCTTTCCCAACAGTCTTGAAGGAGTTCCCACATATGCTGAGCACTTGTTGGCTGCTTTTCCTTCACTCTGCCATCCGACTCATCCCAAGCCATCTCAATTGGGTTGAAGTCGGGGGATTGTGGAGGCCAGGTCATCTGATGCAGCACTCCATCACTCTCCTTCTTGGTAAAATAGCACTTACACAGCCTGAAGGTGTGTTGGGTCATTGTCCTGTTGAAAAACAAATGATAGTCCCACTAAGCCCAAACCAGATGGGATGGCGTATCGCTGCAGAATGCTGTGGTAGCCATGCTGGTTAAGTGTGCCTTGAATTCTAAGTAAATCACAGACAGTGTCACCAGCAAAGCACCCCCACACCATCACACCTCCTCCTCCATGCTTTACGGTGGGAACTACACAAAGACACGGCGGTTGGAACCAAAAATCTCCAATTTGGACTCCAGACCAAAGGACAGATTTACACCAGTCTAATGTCCATTGCTCGTGTTTCTTGGCCCAAGCAGGTCTCTTCTTCTTATTGGTGTCCTTTAGTAGTGGTTTCTTTGCAGAAATTCGACCATGAAGGCCTGATTCACGCAGTTGATGTTGAGATGTGTCTGTTACTTGAACTCTGTGAAGCATTTATTTGGGCTGCAATTTCTGAGGCTGGTAACTCTAATGAACTTAACCTCTGCAGCAGAGGTAATTCTGGGTCTTCCATTCCTGTGGCGGTCCTCATGAGAGCCAGTTTCATCATAGAGCTTGATGGTTTTTGCGACTGCACTTGAAGAAACTTTCAAAGTTCTTGAAATGTTCCGTATTGACTGACCTTCATGTCTTAAAGTAATGATGGACTGTCATTTCTCTTTGCTCATTTGAGCTGTTCTTGCCATAATATGGGCAAGAGTGTGCAAAGCTGTCATCAAGGCAAAGGGTGGCTATTTGAAGAATCTCAAATATACAATATATTTTGACTTGTTTAACACTTTTTTTTTGGTTACTACATGATTCCATATGTGTTATTTCATAGTTTTGATGTCTTCATTATTATTCTACAATATAGAAAGAGTAAAAATAAAGAAAAACCCTTGAATGAGTAGGGGTTCTATAACTTTTGACTGGTAGTGTGTGTGGCTGTATACCAAACACACGTATGTCGTAGACATAAACAAAGATCACAAGCTGGAAAGACGGAAAACAACCGAAAGTCAAACATTGCAAAGAAAGGCTTTGGGTAGGTGTCGTTGTGTTGTAAGTGGAAAGACTGTTTCCAGACTGGAGAGAGGAAGAGAACGGAGAAAAGGGTGAACGAAAGTTGACAATAAAGATATAATAGATATAATAGTCCACCAGTTCAATACCAGACGGAAACACACAGAACAGACAAACTCATTCACACCAAACAGGTCTCTGTCTTAATCCATGTCTGATGGAGGAAGAAGTGATCTCACACACACACACACACACACACACACACACACACACACACACACACACAGGTCTCCAGGTAGTTTGTTGGTGAGGTAATGTCCCAGACAGTTCCTGGTTGCCTGTCTTCCGTGATCAGAGGGGTTATATTAAGGTGAAGGAAAGAGACAAGAGGCACTCAGACTGACACACAAAGCACAACTTACTTTTGTAAAGAAGCCCTTGAAGAATTTCCTGTCCTGTTGTGGGGTAAATGGGGAGGGGGGGGGGGGGGGGGGGGAGGGGGCGACAACACGGACAATGTTACCGATGACTGAGGAGGGCTACCAAATGTCCAGGTATAGGAAGGTGTGTGTCTCTCTGTTTATGGGGGCTTGTAGGGGTGAAGCTTGGTTAGGAGTGAGTGGAGTGATGGATGGATGGATGAATAGTGATCCCGTGTTGAGGAGAGGTATTGTTAACATCATTACGGTTATGATTAGTTACTACTACCACATGTAACCACACTGCTGCCGATTAGCTCCAACCAGTCACATCATCAGAACGGTAAGCTGAATCCCACAGGGCCCAGATCAGCAACACGGAGCCAACAGCCCCACACTGGAATGGTGTGTCCGTGGCGTAGCCCTTTACACTCGTACCCGTATACGGGTTGGAATGGTGTGTCTGTGCCGTGGCCCTTTACACTCGTACCCGTATACGGGTTGGAATGGTGTGTCCGTGGCGTAGCCCTTTACACTCGTACCCGTATACGGGTTGGAATGGTGTGTCCGTGCCGTGGCCCTTTGCACTCGTACCCGTATACGGGTTGGAATGGTGTGTCCGTGGCGTAGCCCTTTACACTCGTACCCGTATACGGGTTGGAATGGTGTGTCCGTGGCCTACCCCTTTACACTCGTACCCGTATACGGGTTGGAATGGTGTGTCTGTGCCGTGGCCCTTTACACTCGTACCCGTATACGGGTTGGAATGGTGTGTCCGTGGCGTAGCCCTTTACACTCGTACCCGTATACGGGTTGGAATGGTGTGTCCGTGGCGTACCCCTTTACACTCGTACCCGTATACGGGTTGGAATGGTGTGTCCGTGGCGTAGCCCTTTACACTCGTACCCGTATACGGGTTGGAATGGTGTGTCCGTGCCGTGGCCCTTTACACTCGTACCCGTATACGGGTTGGAAATGGCTAATTTGGGCAGTAATAAGCAGCTAAATGTGAACGTAGTGACTGTACAGTAACAAGCTATACATCAGGTCAGAGCTCTGGTTCTGGACAGTAACAGCTATACATCAGGTCAGAGCTCTGGTTCTGGACAGTAACATGCTATACATCAGGTCAGAGCTCTGGTTCTGGACAGTAACAGCTATACATCAGGTCAGAGCTCTGGTTCTGGACAGTAACATGCTATACATCAGGTCAGAGCTCTGGTTCTGGACAGTAACAGCTATACATCAGGTCAGAGCTCTGGTTCTGGACAGTAACATGCTATACATCAGGTCAGAGCTCTGGTTCTGGACAGTAACAGCTATACATCAGGTCAGAGCTCTGGTTCTGGACAGTAACATGCTATACATCAGGTCAGAGCTCTGGTTCTGGACAGTAACAGCTATACATCAGGTCAGAGCTCTGGTTCTGGACAGTAACATGCTATACATCAGGTCAGAGCTCTGGTTCTGGACAGTAACAGCTATACATCAGGTCAGAGCTCTGGTTCTGGACAGTAACAGCTATACATCAGGTCAGAGCTCTGGTTCTGGACAGTAACATGCTATACATCAGGTCAGAGCTCTGGTTCTGGACAGTAACAGCTATACATCAGGTCAGAGCTCTGGTTCTGGACAGTAACAAGCTATACATCAGGTCAGAGCTCTGGTTCTGTTCTTCACAGCTCTGCATGGGTTTGGACTGACAGCCATTCTGAACTTGAGCACCGTACGTGACAAGAAGTTGCCCCCCATCCCTCCTGCTGATTGGACAACTTTAGCAAATGTTTTGTTGTCTGAGTGAGAGAAATGCTGTAAATGAAGAGGACTTGATGTGTGTATTTTGAAAGATGAGACGTTGAGGATTATAATAAATACCGCTTTGATGTCTTACAAGCGAGCCAAACACCCGCGAGTCCAAATGTGCACTTCACGTTTCCATATCATTAAACTCCTGTCCATCCACAGTGTCAACGTTTATGATCACTGTGTTTGATGTACAGTCCCAAGATGACGTGGCGTCGTACCCTGCTACCATGGTTATGCTTTTCATACTTCTTCTGTAAGAAACATTTACATTTAGCCTAATCCATATAGGCCAATTCCCTCCAGTGTAAAGGGTCAAGACCGTCATGTCTTTTCTCCTTTGAGCTTTAACTCAGATCCAATTACCCAGTCACGGTGAAAAGGACACAAGACGGAGACAGACGGAACACCATGTTAATGCATGATGATTACGGTGGTTTGTTACCAGCAATGGAAGTCAGTCCACACACACAGAGCGAGCGAGCGAGCGAGAGAGAGAGAGAGAGAGTCAGCATTAGTGTGACTGCAGACAGGCAGACTCAAGCCTCACCTCACAGACAGCTGGTAGAGTTAAGTTACACAGGTAAAGTTAAGCTACACAGGTAAAGTTAAGCTACACAGGTAAAGTTAAGCTACACAGGTAAAGTTAAGCTACACAGGTAAAGTTAAGCTACACAGGTAAAGTTAAGTTACACAGGTAAAGTTAAGTTACACAGGTAAAGTTAAGCTACACAGGTAAAGTTAAGCTACACTGGTAAAGTTAAGCTACACAGGTAAAGTTAAGCTACACAGGTAAAGTTAAGCTACACTGGTAAAGTTAAGCTACACAGGTAAAGTTAAGCTACACAGGTAAAGTTAAGTTACACAGGTAAAGTTAAGCTACACAGGTAAAGTTAAGTTATACAGGTACATTTAAGCTACACAGGTTAGACACCGTTGTAAGAGTTAAGGACTAGATGGAGGGAGGGGACACAGGGTTGGGACATTTCAACAACCTGCTTAAAAAAGACAAATGAACAGCAATCCAATAAAGTCAACAACATTCACATATCATGAAGAAAGATCAAGAGGAGGAAAAGGTCCCTAAAATAGGAGTTGAAGAAGGTAGAGAGAGAGAGGGATGGGGGAGAGAGAGAGGGATGGGGGGAGAGAGAGAGATGGGGGAGAGAGAGGGATGGGGGGAGAGAGAGAGGGATGGGGAGAGAGAGATGGGGGAGAGAGAGGGATGGGGAGAGAGAGATGGGGGAGAGAGAGGGATGGGGGGAGAGAGAGAGATGGGGAGAGAGAGGGATGGGGGGAGAGAGAGAGATGGGGGAGAGAGAGGGATGGGGAGAGAGAGATGGGGGAGAGAGAGAGGGATGGGGGAGAGAGAGAGGGATGGGGGAGAGAGAGAGATGGGGGAGAGAGAGAGGGATGGGGAGAGAGAGAGGGATAGGGGAGAGAGAGAGGGATAGGGGAGAGAGAGGGATAGGGGAGAGAGAGAGATGGGGGAGAGAGAGAGGGATGGGGAGAGAGAGGGGAGAGAGAGAGGGGGATAGGGGAGAGAGAGAGATGGGGAGAGAGAGAGAGGTACAGAAAGAGATGGAGAGAGAGAGAGAGAGGTAAAGAAAGAGATGAGAGAGAGAGAGGTAAAGAGAGAGATGGGGAGAGAGAGAGGTAAAGAGAGAGAGAGATGGGGAGAGAGAGGTAAAGAGAGATGGGGGAGAGAGATGGGGAGAGAGAGGTAAAGAGAGAGAGAGAGAGAGGTAAAGAGAGAAAGAGAGAGAGGTAAAGAGAGATGGGGAGAGAGAGAGAGATCTGGAGAGAGAGAGATGGGGGAGAGAGATGGGGGAGAGAGAGAGAGATGTGGAGAGAGAGAGAGATGGGGGAGAGGGACACTGGTTCTATTTAGTACAGCTGTGGAATGTACAAGCTAAAGACTAGACTACATGAACACACAGAAGACACAGAGAGCAAGCTAACTACCAACTGGTCAGCTAACTACCAACTGGTCAGCTAACTAACAACTGGTCAGCTAACTACCAACTGGTCAGCTAACTACCAACTGGACAGCTAACTACCAACTGGACAGCTAACTACCAACTGGTCAGCTAACTACCAACTGGTCAGCTAACTACCAACTGGTCAGCTAACTAACAACTGGTCAGCTAACTACCAACTGGTCAGCTAACTAACAACTGGTTAGCTAACTACCAACTGGTCAGCTAACTACCAACTGGTCAGCTAACTACCAACTGGTCAGCTAACTACCAACTGGTCAGCTAACGAACAACTGGTCAGCTAACTACCAACTGGTCAGCTAACTACCAACTGGTCAGCTAACTACCAACTGGTCAGCTAACTACCAACTGGTCAGCCCAAAACATCTGATGAATCCTTTAGTCCTGTATGCACGTACAGAGCCTTCAGAGAGTATTCACACCCCTTGAATTAATCCACATTTTGTGTTACAGCCTGAATTCAAAATGGATTAAATTGATTTGTTTTCTCACCCATTTACACACAATACCCCATTAATGACAAAATAAAAACATGCTTTTACACATTTTGGCAAATTTATTGGAAAGTAATCTGAGTCAATACATGCTAGAATCACCTTTGGCAGCGATTACAGCTGTGAGTCTTTCTGGGTAAGTCTCTAAGAGCTTTGCACACCTGGATTGTCAATATTTACACATTATTATTTTTTTAAACTCTTCAAGCTCCGTCAAGGTGGTTGTTGATCATTGCTAGACAGCCACTTTCAAGTCTCTTGCCATAGATTTTCAAGCCGATTTAAGTCAAAACTGTAACTCGACCACTCAGGAACATTTAATGTGGTCTTGGTTAACTTGTGTTTTAGGTTATTGTCCTCCTGAAACGTGAATTCATCTCCCAGTGTCTGGTGGACAGCAGACTGAACCAGGTTTTCCTCTGGGATTTTGCCTGTGCTTAGCTCCATTCTGTTATCCACCATGCTTGAAAATTTTGAAGAGAGGTACTCAAATCAAATCACATTTTATTTGTCACATGCGCCGAATACAACAGGTGTAGACCTTACAGTGAAAAGCTTACTTACAAGCCCTTAACCAACAATGCAGTTTTAAGAAAGAATACCAATAAAAAATACATAAAATAAATAATAAAGAAAATAATTAATCAAAGTAACAAATAATTTAAGAGCAGCAGTAAAATAACAGTAGGGAGGCTATATACAGGGGGTACCGGTACAGAGTCAATGGGAAATAACAGTAGGGAGGCTATATACAGGGGGTACCGGTACAGAGTCAATGGGAAATAACAGTAGGGAGCCTATATACAGGGGGTACCGGTACAGAGTCAATGGGAAATAACAGTAGCGAGGCTATATACAGGGGGTACCGGTACAGAGTCAATGGGAAATAAAAGTAGGGAGGCTATATACAGGGGGTACCGGTACAGAGTCAATGGGAAATAACAGTAGGGAGGCTATATACAGGGGGGTACCGGTACAGAGTCAATGGGAAATAACAGTAGGGAGGCTATATACAGGGGGTACCGGTACAGAGTCAATGGGAAATAACAGTAGGGAGGCTATATACAGGGGGGTACCGGTACAAAGTCAATGGGAAATAACAGTAGGGAGGCTATATACAGGGGGTACCGGTACAGAGTCAATGGGAAATAACAGTAGGGAGGCTATATACAGGGGGTACCGGTACATAGTCAATGTGTAATAACAGTAGGGAGGCTATATACAGGGGGTACCGGTACAGAGTCAATGGGAAATAACAGTAGGGAGGCTATATACAGGGGGTACCGGGACAGAGTCAATGGGAAATAACAGTAGGGAGGCTATATACAGGGGGGTACCGGTACAGAGTCAATGGGAAATAACAGTAGGGAGGCTATATACAGGGGGTACCGGTACAGAGTCAATGGGAAATAACAGTAGGGAGGCTATATACAGGGGGTACCGGTACAGAGTCAATGGGAAATAACAGTAGGGAGGCTATATACAGGGGGTACAGGTACAGAGTCAATGTGTAATAACAGTAGGGAGGCTATATACAGGGGGTACCGGTACAGAGTCAATGTGCGGGGGCACCGGTTAGTCGAGGTAATATGTACATTTATTAAAGTGACTATGCATGGATAATAAGAGAGTAGCATCAGTGCAAATATTCCAGGTAGCCATTTGATTAGATGTTCAGGAGTCTTATGGCTTGGGGGTAGAAGCTGTTTAGAAGCCTTTTGGACCTAGACTTGGCGCTCCGGTACCGCTTGCCGTGCGGTAGCAGAGGCCCCAGTGATGTACTGGGCCGTACGCACTACCCTCTGTAGGACCTTGCGGTCTGAGGCCGAGCAGCTGCCATACCAGGCGGTGATGCAACCAGTCAGGATGCTCTCGATGGTGCAGCTGTAGAACTTTTTGAGGATCTGAGGACCCATGCCAAATCTTTTCAGTCTCCTGATGGGGAATAGGTTTTGTCGTGCCCTCTTCACGACTGTCTTGATGTGCTTGGTCCATGTTAGTTTGTTGGTGATGTGGACCCCAAGGAACTTGAAGCTCTCAACCTGTTCCATTACAGCCCCTTCGATGAGAATGGGGGCGTGCTCAGTCCTCTTCTTTTTCCTGTAGTCCACAATCATCTCCTTTGTCTTGATCACGTTGAGGGAGAGGTTGTTGTCCTGGCACCACACGGCCAGGTCTCTGACCTCTTCCCTATAGGCTGTCTCGTCGTTGTCGGTGATCAGGCCTACCACTGTTGTGTCATCGGCAAAGTTAATGATGGTGTTGGAGTCGTGCCTGGCCTGGAGAGACCTGAAAATAGCTGTGCAGCGATGCTCCCCATCCAACCTGACAGAGCTTGAGAGGATCTGCAGATAAGAATGGGAGAAACTCTCCAAATACAGGTGTGCCAAGCTTGTAGCGTCATACCCAAGAAGACTCAAGGCTGTATTCGCTGCCAAAGGTGCTTCAACAAAGTACTGAGTAAAGGTTCTGAATACTTACTTACGTAAATGTGATATTTCCATTTTTTATTTTTTTTATAAATTTGCAAAAATATCTAAAAACCTGTTCTTGCTTTGTCATTATGGGGTATTGTGTGTAGATTGATGAGGGGAAAATAACTAATCCATTTTAGAATAAGGCTGTAACGTAACAAAATGTGGAAAAGGTCAAGGGGTCTGAATACTTTCCAAATGCACTGTACACACACTATCGCTCCTAGTCTTCATCCATTAGTATCCACTGAGTGGACAAAACATTAAGAACATCTGCTCTTTCCACAACAGACTGACCAGGTGAATCCAGGTGAAGGATATGATCCCTTATTGATGTCACTTATTAAATTCACTTAAATCAGTGTAGACGAATGGGAGGAGACGCGTTAAAGAAAGATTTTTAAGCCTTGAGACAATTGAGACATGGATTGTGCGTGTGCCATTCAGAGGGTGAATGGGCAAGACAAAATATATAAGTGCCTTTGAACTGGGTATGGTAGTAGGTGCCAGGCACACTGGTTTGTGTCAAGAATTGCAACGCTGCTGGGTTTTTCACGCTCAACAGTTTCCCGTTTGTATCAAGAATGATCCACCACCCAAAGGACATCCAGCCAACTTGACACAACTGTGGGAAGCATTGGAGTCAACATGGGGGCCAGCATCCCTGTGGAACGCTTTTGACACGTTGTAGAGTCCATGCCCCGATGAATTGAGGCTGTTCTGATGGCAAAAGGGGGAGGGGGGGTTGCAACTCAATATTAGGAAGGTGTTCTTAATGTTTTGTTCACTCAGTGGATACTAATATAAAGAGAAAGTGTATTCACTGTCAGCACAGCACTAGCCTAGCTGTCTGAGGACAGTGGAGAGTTACGTTACTAGCTGTCTGAGGACAGTGGAGAGTTACGTTACTAGCTGTCTGAGGACAGTGGAGAGTTGACGTTACTAGCTGTCTGAGGACAGTGGACAGTTGACGTTACTAGCTGTCTGAGGACAGTGGAGAGTTACGTTACTAGCTGTCTGAGGACAGTGGAGAGTTGACGTTACTAGCTGTCTGAGGACAGTGGAGAGTTGACGTGACTAGCTGTCTGAGGACAGTGGACAGTTGACGTTACTAGCTGTCTGAGGACAGTGGAGAGTTACGTGACTAGCTGTCTGAGGACAGTGGACAGTTGACGTTACTAGCTGTCTGAGGACAGTGGAGAGTTACGTTACTAGCTGTCTGAGGACAGTGGAGAGTTACGTTACTAGCTGTCTGAGGACAGTGGACAGTTGACGTTACTAGCTGTCTGAGGACAGTGGAGAGTTACGTTACTAGCTGTCTGAGGACAGTGGAGAGTTACGTTACTAGCTGTCTGAGGACAGTGGAGAGTTACGTTACTAGCTGTCTGAGGACAGTGGAGAGTTACGTTACTAGCTGTCTGATGACAGTTTAGAGTTGACGTTGTGACAGCTGGCTCTAATAGAACTGTAGCGCTTCAGAAATCACGTCATCTTCCCAGTCTATACCAGCCATAGCATTATCTTCCCAGCCTACACCAGTCACAGCATTATCTTCCCAGCCTACACCAATCATAGCATTATCTTCCCAGCCTACACCTTCCCAGCCTATACCAGTCATAGCATTATCTTCCCAGCCTATACCAGTCATAGCATTATCTTCCCAGCCTACACCAATCATAGCATTATCTTCCCAGCCTACACCTTCCCAGCCTATACCAGTCATAGCATTATCTTCCCAGCCTATACCAGTCATAGCATTATCTTCCCAGCCTACACCAGTCATAGCATTATCTTCCCAGCCTACACCTTCCCAGCCTATACCAGTCATAGCATTATCTTCCCAGCCACAGCACTCCACCAGACATTGACACAGTAGTGTACCTTAATGAGTACCATTCCACTGCTCTCCCATCCACTCAGGGACAAGCATTGTCTCAATCCATACAGTCCTGTCTAAATTAAAATGGCCCACTGTCTGAGCTCTCTAGCCAGGTGTCGGAGCTCTCTAGCCAGGTGTCGGAGCTCTCTAGCCAGGTGTCGGAGCTCTCTAGCCAGGTGTCGGAGCTCTCTAGCCAGGTGTCTAAGCTCTCTAGCCAGGTGTCGGAGCTCTCTAGCCAGGTGTCGGAGCTCTCTAGCCAGGTGTCGGAGCTCTCTAGCCAGGTGTCGGAGCTCTCTAGCCAGGTGTCGGAGCTCTCTAGCCAGGTGTCGGAGCTCTCTAGCCAGGTGTCGGAGTTCTCTAGCCAGGTGTCGGAGCTCTCTAGCCAGGTGTCGGAGCTCTCTAGCCAGGTGTCTGAGCTTTTTCCTACAGAAATGTCTGGGATCTTTTATTTCAGCTCATGAAACATGGGACCAACACTCTACATGTTGCGTTTATATATTTTTGTTCAGTATAAATGTTTTTGACAATGAGCTACCACCTCTACCTATTTGTCCAGCCAGAGATCAATTAACCAAATACACAGACGGAGATTCAGTGAAACAAAATCACATTGATTGATTATCAGACAAGTCACAGGCTTTTGGTCGGGAGTAGGACAGGCTAGTGAAGAGCAAAATCCACTTCTTAAGCTACATAGGCCTACATGCTAGCAAAATGTTCTGATCAGTGCTAATATATGAGCACACTAGATTAAAGATGATCATTAGCACTCACCTCAATTTAGCTAACATCTTCCGAGTCTAATTATTACCAAATATCCAAACGGAGATTCAGTGAAAACAAAAATCGGACATTGATTGATAAAGATGAGTCCCCCAGCGTGATGGCGCTGTCCCCCACGCCACGCCTGTCTCAAAGCAGCGTGATGGCGCTATCCCCCACGCCTGTCTCAAAGCAGCGTGATGGCGCTGTCCCCCACGCCTGTCTCAAAGCAGTGTGATGGCGCTATCCCCCACGCCACGCTTGTCTCAAAGCAGCGTGATGGCACTGTCCCAATCAAAATGGTGATCATCGGCTATTGCTTTAAATTAGTATAACGGTTGGATTTGACTTTGGGAGTTTCAATATAAGCAACAATTTGATACATGCCTTCAATTGCATTAACCTATTTTATTCCAGAATGTTCCTCATTCAGTTGATCATAACCAAGGGCAGTTTCCTCTCTCCTCACTTTTCTAAGACAAGGGCAGTTTCCTCGTCTCCTCACTGCACTGCCGCATTTTTCTCAACACCAGTTTAAATCAATATACTGTTTTCTAGAAATCTGGATTTTTTTTCGGGTTCATTACATTTCTGAGATGTCGGACCGGGCTCGGGCTTCAGCTCACCGGGCTTGGGTTGGACCGGGCTTGAATTTGTGTGAGGAAACCATATGTGGACATGTACATGCTGGGAAACTGTGTGTGTGTGCTTCCTCGTGGGTACCGGAAATCCCCCAAATCCCTATAAGTCCCCACAAGGATAGTAAAACAAGGAAAATTATCCCTCGTGGGGACATTTCCCAGGTCCCTCACGACGAGAAAGGCTATTTTAGGCTTAGGGGTTAGGGTTACGGTTACAATTTGAGTTAGGGTTAGAATTAGGGGTTAGGTTTAAGGTTAGAGAAAATAGGATTTTGAATGGAAATCAATTTTTGGTCCCCACAAGGATAGTAAAACATATGCTGTGCATTTGTGTGTGTGTGGCTGTAGTTAAATAAATAGTCCTAATGTTTATACCTTCAAGGAATTCTCAAGGAACATGTGATTTGGCCTTACCCCTCTTGTTGTTGGTATTATGTGGGTATCTTGTTGTTGGTATTATGTGGGTATCTTGTTGTTGGTATTATGTGGGTATTGTTTGTGTTTCGACACTCAGACGCCATTGTGTGTGTGTCTGTCTGTTACAGACTGTATGGAGCGGTGAAACAGGCGTCTCCTCATGGTAACAGCCAGAGACAGACTGTATGGAGCGGTGAAACAGGCGTCTCCTCATGGTAACAGCCAGAGACAGACTACTGTGGGGTCACCAAAAGGCTCAGCTATAAAAATGTTAGTGATCAATTTAGTGATACCCGAGCCCTACCCGTACCCTAGTTATTGATGAAAAAACAGGCCCTACCCGGTCCTAACCCTATGTCGAGACCCGTCGGACTCGGGTCGGGTAGCAAAGCTCTAGTGTGAATCATAGAGCAGTAAGGGGAGGGGCTCCTAGACAGAGCAGGACGGGGAGGGGCTCCTAGACAGAGCAGGCCAGAGCAGGACGGGGAGGGGCTCCTAGACAGAGCAGGCCAGAGCAGGATGGGGAGGGGCTCCTAGACAGAGCAGGATGGGGAGGGGCTCCTAGACAGAGCAGGATGGGGAGGGGCTCCTAGACAGAGCAGGAAGGGGAGGGGCTCCTAGACAGAGCAGGCCAGAGCAGGATGGGGAGGGGCTCCTAGACAGAGCAGGATGGGGAGGGGCTCCTAGACAGAGCAGGAAGGGGAGGGGCTCCTAGACAGAGCAGGCCAGAGCAGGACGGGGAGGGGCTCCTAGACAGAGCAGGAAGGGGAGGGGCTCCTAGACAGAGCAGGACGGGGAGGGGCTCCTAGACAGAGCAGGAAGGGGAGGGGCTCCTAGACAGAGCAGGACGGGGAGGGGCTCCTAGACAGAGCAGGAAGGGGAGGGGCTCCTAGACAGAGCAGGAAGGGGAGGGGCTCCTAGACAGAGCAGGAAGGGGAGGGGCTCCTAGACAGGCAGCCTATTCTCTCCATTATTAGAATCAGTTGTTAGTATTATAATGATGTTATTATAGTTGTGCTGTATTAGGGTTGGAAAACCTCAAACCTAAACCTACAGGACGGTATCTCTCCAGGAACAGGGTTGGAGAGCCCTGGACTAGATAGATGTAAACCTACAGGAGGGTATCTCTCCAGGAACAGGGTTGGAGAGCCCTGGACTAGATAGATGTAAACCTACAGGAGGGTATCTCTCCAGGAACAGGGTTGGAGAGCCCTGGACTAGATAGATGTAAACCTACAGGAGAGCATAAGCTTGGGAGTTTTTGAGTCGTTCAGTCAGTTCCTCTTGATTGCTAGCAATAGCATCAATTCTTCATTGAACAGTGTTATCTGACAAAGGTATTAATGGGAGTTTCTGTACCTCTGCCTCCCCACACATTGTCTTCACCATATTAATTGCGGTCGGTAAAATATCAAAGTCTCTGCAATTCTGTGTGTTAACTGAGTGCTACTAGCCTACTCAATATATGTGAATTAGCAATGTTCATATTGTTCACATGCTACCGCTGCAATGCCTTCCTAATGCTCCTGCCTCATAATATGCTCCTGCCTCATAATATGCTCCTGCCTCATAATATGCTCCTGCCTCATAATATGCTCCTGCCTCATAATATGCTCCTGCCTCATAATATGCTCCTGCCTCATAACATGCTCCTGCCTCATAATATGCTCCTGCCTCATAACATCTGTACCAGGCCAGAGAGGGCCACACATACTCAATAGGCTCAGTTCTCTCTCCTTCTGGCAATAGGTATTATTCCCGCTGTGGAAATATCCAAGTGTTTGCATGTTATACTACGGCAGCCATTGTTAGAGCAGCATGCACCTGTTTAACATCCGTTTATCGTTCTTACATTCCTAATTATGACAGTCTTTCCTACTGCATGTTTGTGTAGTAGTGCCTTCGGAAAGTATTCAGACCCCTTCGCTTTTTCCACATTGTGTTACGTTACAGCCTTATTCTAAAATGGATTCAATACAAATTTTCCCTGATCAATCTACACACAACACCCCATAACGACAAAAGCGAAAACAGGTTTTTAAACATTTTTGCAAATGTATTAAAAATAAAAAACAGAAATACCTTATTTAGATTTAGATTTATTCAGACCCTATGCTATGAGACTCAAAATGTAGTTCAGGTGCATCCTGTTTCCATTGATCCTCCTCGAGATGTTTCTACTACTTGATTGGAGTCAACCTGTGGCAGATTCAATTGACTGGACATGATTTGGAAAGGCACACACCTGTCTATAAAAGGTCCCACAGTTGACAATGCATGTCAGAGCAAAAACCAAGCCATGAGGTCGAAGGAATTGTCCGTAGAGCTCCAAGACAGGATTGTGTCGAGGCACAGATCTGGGAAAGGATACCAAAAAATGTCTGCAGCATTGAAGGTCCCCAAGAACACAGTGGCCTCCATCATTCTTAAATAGAAGAAGTTTGGAACCACCAAGACTCTTCCTAGAGCTGGCCGCCCGGCCAAACTGAGCAATCGAGAGAGAAGGGCCTTGGTCAGGGAGGTGACCAAGAACCTGATGGTCACTCTGACAGAGCTCCAGAGTTCCTCTGTGGAGATCGGAGAACCTACCAGAAGGACAACCATCTCTGCAGCAGTCCACCAATCAGGCCTTTATGATAGAGTGGTCAGACGGAAGCCAATCCTCAGTAAAAGGCACATGACAGCCCGCTTGGAGTTTGCCAAAAGGCACCTAAAGGACTCTCAGACCATGAGAAACAAGATTCTCTGGTTTGATGAAACCAAGAATCAACTCTTTGGCCTGAATGCCAAGCGTCACGTCTGGAGGAAACCTGGCACCATCCCTACGGTGAAGCATGGTGGTGGCAGCATCATGCTGTGGGGATGTTTTTCAGCGGCAGGGACTGGGAGACAAGTCAGGATCGAGGGAAAGATGAACGGAGCAAAGTACAGAGAGATCCTTGATGAAAACCTGCTCCAGAGCGCTCAGGACCTCAGACTGAAGCGAAGGTTCACCTTCCAACAGGACAACAACCCAAGCACATAGCCAAGACAACGCAGGAGTGGCTTCGGGACAAGTCTCAATGTCCTTGAGTGGCCCAGCCAGAGCCCGGACTTGAACCCGATCGAACATCTCTGGAGAGTCCTGAAAATAGCTGTGCAGCGACGCTCCCCATCCAACCTGACAGAGCTTGAGAGGATCTGCAGAGAAGAATGGGAGAAACTCCCCAAATACAGGTGTGCAAGGCTTGTAGCTTCATACCCAAGAAGACTTGAGGCTGTAATCGCTGCCAATGGTGCTTCAACAAAGTACTGAGTAAGCTGGGGACAATAAAATGCAACTTTAAAATGTGCAGTTTTGTAACACAATGAAGGAATGTCCACCAGAGCTGTTGACAGATAATTAAAAAATGTTCAATTCTCTTTTAAAGAATTTGGCAGTACGTCCAACCGGCCTCACAACCGCAGACTAAGTGTACGGCATCGTGTGGGCGAGGGGTTTGCTGATGTCAACGTTGTGAACAGTGCCCCATGTTGGCAGTGGGGTTATGGTATGGGCAGTCATAAGCTATGGACAATGAACACAATTGCATTTTATCGATGGCAATTTGAATGCACAGAGATACCGTAACGAGATCCTGAGGCCCATTGTCGTGCCATTCATCCGCCGCCATCACCTCCTGATTCAGCATGATAACGCACGGCCCCACGTCGCGAGGATCTGTACACAATTCCTGGAAGCTGAAAATGTCTCAACTTCCACGGCCTGCATACTCACCAGACATGTCACCCATTGAGCAGGTTTGGGATGCTCTGGATCAATGTGTACGACAGCATGTTCCAGTTCCCGCCAATATCCAGCAACTTCACTCAGCCATTGAAGAGGAGTGGGACAACATTCCACAATCAACAGCCTGATCAACTCTATGCGAAGGAGATGTGTCGTGCTGCATGAGGCAAATGGTGGTCACACCTGATACTGACTGGTTTTCTGATCCACGCCCCTACCTTTTTATTTTTTTAAAGGTATCTGTGACCAACAGATGTACATCTGTATTCCCAGTCATGTGGAATCCATAGATTAGGGCCTAATGAATTTATTTAAATTGACTGATTTCCTTCTATGAACTGTAACTCAGTCAAATCTTTGAAATTGTTGCATGTTGAATTTATATTGTTGTTCTGTATAGATAGTTGAAATGTTACTGATAGTCTGTAGAGCATCTACAGATGGAATATCCAAATAAAGTGTTACAGAATGTTGCTCTGACGTAACTCCTCCGTCTAGCCGGAGCTGTCTGTCTGTCTGCCCTGTGCTCAGTGAGCTGGGTGGGCTTGACAGACAGACAGACTGACTGATGGAGGGTCTGGAAGCCCAGGCCCTCAGACCTCTACAGACAGACTGATGGAGGGTCTGGAAGCCCAGGCCCTCAGACCTCTACAGACAGACTGACGGGTACAACAGTGCAGTGTTTAAAATGACAAAAAGGGCTCCTGTGTACATTCAGAGCCAGGCGTCAGACCGGGTCTACGGGAAACCAAGTACGTCACGTCACATGATGAGAGATGAGGAAAACTACCGGTGATCGAGGAAACTGTTAGATGGGGAAAATGGACAGACCGGAGTAGAGAGGGAGGAGGGGAAAGAGGGGGGGTCCTTGCTCTGTAGAGGGGGATTAGTGGGACAGACTGTCCAGTCAGTAGACTACGTAGTGGGACAGACTGTCCAGTCAGTAGACTACGTAGTGAGACAGACTGTCCAGTCAGTAGACTACGTAGTGAGACAGACTGTCCAGTCAGTAGACTACGTAGTGAGACAGACTGTCCAGTCAGTAGACTACGTAGTGAGACAGACTGTCCAGTCAGTAGACTACGTAGTGAGACAGACTGTCCAGTCAGTAGACTACGTAGTGGGACAGACTGTCCAGTCAGTAGACTACGTAGTGAGACAGACTGTCCAGTCAGTAGACTACGTAGTGAGACAGACTGTCCAGTCAGTAGACTACGTAGTGAGACAGACTGTCCAGTCAGTAGACTACGTAGTGAGACAGACTGTCCAGTCAGTAGACTACGTAATGAGACAGACTGTCCAGTCAGTAGACTACGTAGTGAGACAGACTGTCCAGTCAGTAGACTACGTAATGAGACAGACTGTCCAGTCAGTAGACTACGTAGTGAGACAGACTGTCCAGTCAGTAGACTACGTAGTGAGACAGACTGTCCAGTCAGTAGACTACGTAGTGAGACAGACTGTCCAGTCAGTAGACTACGTAGTGAGACAGACTGTCCAGTCAGTAGACTACGTAGTGAGACAGACTGTCCAGTCAGTAGACTACGTAGTGAGACAGACTGTCCAGTCAGTAGACTACGTAGTGGGACAGACTGTCCAGTCAGTAGACTACGTTGTGGGACAGACATTGAGAGGTCTACCTACCGTCTTGAGACGCTTCACAGCCTCCTCACAGATGTGCATTCCTCTGGACTCCTCCACCTCTACATGACCCAGGTACTAGAGAGATGGAGAGAGAGAGAGAGAGAGAGAGAGAGAGAGAGAGAGAGAGAGAGAGAGAGAGAGAGAGAGAGAGAGAGAGAGAGAGAGAGAGAGAGAGAGAGAGAGAGAGAGAGAGAGAGAGAGAGAGAGAGAGAGAGAGAGAGAGAGAGAGAGAGAGAGAGAGAGAGAGAGAGAGAGAGAGAGAGAGAGAGAGAGAGAGAGAGAGAGAGAGAGAGAGAGAGAGAGAGAGAGAGAGAGAGAGAGAGAGAGAGAGAGAGAGAGAGAGAGAGAGAGAGAGAGAGAGAGAGAGAGAAGAGAGAGAGAGAGAGAGAGAGAGAGAGAGAGAGAGAGAGAGGAGATAGATAGAGAGAGAGAGAGAGAGAGAGAGAGATAGATAGACAGAGAGGAGAGAGAGAGAGAGAGAGAGAGAGAGAGAGAGAGAGAGAGGAGAGAGAGGAGATAGATAGACAGAGAGAGGAGAGAGAGAGAGAACAGAGTTAGTGAGCAGAGCAGGAACAGCAGGTTGTGAGTGGTGCCGTCCTCTTCCTGTCTCTTCCTGCCAGGGGAAAGATCTTCCTGCCACAGGGCCTCTGCTGCTCCCGTAGACGACTGGCTGAAGGACTGCTCTGGATGCTTACGTCCCAAATGCCACCCTATTCCCTATTTAGTGCACTACTTTTGGTCAAAACTAGTGCACTGTGTAGGGAATATGGTGCCATTTGGGATACACAGTATGACTGGCTGCTGTAAGTTATATCAATAGACGGAAAGAGCTCCCCACCCCACCCCAGCCAGTGTGTCACTGCGGTCCCGCCCCTGACCTCCTATGGTCCCCTGGGACGGTGAGGGTCAGACCTGGAGCCCTGGAGGCAGGCAGCCATTGTTGCTGCTTCCGTTCCACACCCGGCTTCCCTTCCCTTCCTTCCCAACACTTCCACACACACACACACACTAGAGTTGTCATTCTCAGCCCGAACCCAATGGGGCCAGACGGTCTTCTACCGGGCCGGGACTCAAATTCTGAGAATTAAATTTGTGCCGTTTGGGTTTTAGTTTTGCTGCGTTAAGAAAAATAACTGCACACCTTTTACTACAGTTCTCTGTCAGCAACGGCACCAGGATTCCAATATTGGCTGGGCCAGAGAAATCTGTGGCCATGAAACTTTTTTTTCCTGATCATTGAAATATTTCAAATTGCGATAGAATAGCAGGGCCGGACCGGGACATAATTCATAAGTGTCTGGCTGTCATACATGTCCCCCATATCCTTCATTACTATTACATATATAATTTACTTCTGCTCTTTTTTTCCCCCAATACTTTTTTTGTTGTTGTTTTATTTTTACTTTTTTTGTTAAAAATAAATGCACTGTTGGTTAAGGCCTGTAAGTAAGCATTTCACTGTAATGTCTGCACCTATTGTATTCGGCGCATGTGGCCAATAACATTTGATTTGATTTGATTGATTTGATATAGAGCCATCATATCAAATCCACTGGCAGGACATGTGTCAGTTTGTCTCTCTCTCAGTTTTCTCCCTACGTCTCCCGAGTGGCGCAGTGGTCTAAGGCACTGCATCGCAGTGCTAGCTGTGACACTAGAGATCCTGGTTCAAATCCAGGCTCTGTCGTAGCCGGCCACGACTGGGAGACCCATGGGGCGGCGCACAATTTGCCCAGCGTCGTCCAGGGTAGGGGAGGGAATGGCCGGCAGGGGTGTAGCTCAGTTGGTAGAGCATGGCGTCAGGGTTGTGGGTTCGATTCCCACGGGGGGCCAGTATAAAAAATAAAATGTATGCACTCACTAACTGCAAGTCGCTCTGGATAAGAGCGTCTGCTAAATGACGTAAATGTAAATGTCCACTACACTTGACTGCTGCAGCAGCTGAGATCACTGGAACCAGAAGACCAGGTCCACACTGCCTGTGCTGGGCCCAGCTACCTCCTGGGGTAACTCTTTATTTGAAAAGGGTCCACAATAAACCATTTATAAGACATTTACAAACCGTTTGCTCAACATTTATTAATGATTAATCCTACATTTGGTAAATGTTAGTACGTGGTGTGTGCTTGTTCTGTTACCAGGTACTGCAGGAATGCATGACCATCTTTTTGTGAAAAATCACACTGGTCACTCAAAACATTTATAAAGTATTGATCAAGTATAAATAGCTCTCACTTTAGATTAGGGACTGCAAAAATACTTTACTAATGATTAGTAAATGGTTTATTAATGTGGGAGTAATGAATAAATGCTGAACAAAATGTATAAATGTCTTATAAATGGTTTTATTAGGGACCCTTATAATAAAGTGTTACCCATCGTAGTTGAATGAACAGAACTAGGTATTACTGCACTGTACTGCAAGATTTCACCTCGTGGGGCATCAATGACCATGAGGCAGGTGAGGGATCAGCCCAGAACTACACGGCAGGACCTGGTCAATGACCTGAAGAGAGCTGGGACCACAGTCTCAAAGAAAACCATTAGTAACACACTACGCCGTCATGGATTAAAATCCTGCAGCGCACGCAAGGTCCCCCTGCTCAAGCCAGCGCATGTCCAGGCCCGTCTGAAGTTTGCCAATGACCATCTGGATGATCCAGAGGAGGAATGGGAGAACGTCATGTGGTATGATGAGACAAAAATAGAGCTTTTTGGTCTAAACTCCACTCGCCGTGTTTGGAGGAAGAAGAAGGATGAGTACAACCCCAATAACACCATCCCAACCGTGAAGCATGGAGGTGGAAACATAATTCTTTGGGGACGCTTTTCTGCAAAGGGGACAGGATGACTGCACCGTATTGAGGGGAGGATGGATGGGGCCATGTATCGCGAGATCTTGGCCAACAACCTCCTTCCCTCAGTAAGAGCACTGAAGATGGGTCGTGGCTGGGTCTTCCAGCATGACAACGACCCGAAACACACAGCCAGGGCAACTAAGGAGTGGCTCCGTAAGAAGCATCTCAAGGTCCTGGAGTGGCCTAGCCAGTCTCCAGACCTGAACCCAATAGAAAATCTTTGGAGGGAGCTGAAAGTCCTTATTGCCCAGCGACAGCCCCGAAACCTGAAGGATCTGGAGAAAGTCTGTATGGAGGAGTGGGCCAAAATCCCTGCTGCAGTGTGTGCAAACCTGGTCAAGACCTACAGGAAACGTATGATCTCTGTAATTGCAAACAAAGGTTTCTGTACCAAATATTAAGTTCTGCTTTTCTGATGTATCAAATACTTATGTCATGCAATAAAATGCAAATTAATTACTTAAAAATCATACAATGTGATTTTCTGGATTTTTGTTTTAGATTCCGTCTCTCACAGTTGAAGTGTACCTATGATAAAAATGACAGACCTCTACATGCTTTGTAAATAGGAAAACCTGCATAATAGGCAGTGTATCAAATACTTGTTCTCCCCACTGTAGATTGTGTATGTGCCATTCAGAGGGTAAATGGGCAAGACAAAATATTATGCACCGGTTTGCGTGTGTCAAGAACAGCAACGCTGCTGAGTTAATTTTTTAAAATTACTTTTACCCCAATTTCGTGATATCCAACTGTCTCAACGTTGCAACTCCCCTACTGACTCGGGAGAGGCGAAGGTCGAGAGCCATGCGTCCTCCGAAACACGACCCCGCCAAACCACGGCTTCTTCACACACAGCTTATTATTATTAAAGTGACCAGTGTTCTATGACTATGTACACAGGGCATCAGCCTCTAAGGTTCAGAGTAGAGTACCGGGTGGTAGCCGGCTAGTGGTGACTATTTAACAGTCTGATGGCCTGGAGATAGAAGCTGTTTTTCCAGTCTCTTGGTCCTAGCTTTGATGCACCTGTACTGTCACCTCCTAGATGGTAGCGGGGTGAACAGGCCGTGGCTCGGGTGGCTGATGTCCTTGATGATCTTCTTGGCCTTCCTGTGACACTGGGTGCTGTAGATGTCCTGAAGGGCAGGCAGTGTGCCCCCCGGTGATGAGTTGGGCAGAACGCACCACCGTCAAGGAGAACCCTGCGGTTACGGACGATGCAGTTGCCGTACCAGGCGGTGATACAGCCCGACTGGATGCTCTCAATGGTGCATCTGAAGAAGTTTGTGAGGGGCTTAGGGGCCAAGCCAAATTTCTTCAGCTTCCTGGATCTGAAGGCCCGTGCGTTCTTCACCACGCCGTCTGTGTGAAGGGACCATTTCAGGTTGTCAGTGATGTGCACGCTGAGGAACTTGAAGCTTTTGACCCTTTCCACTGTGGCCCCGTCGACGTGGATGGCCATAACAAAACATTTTTTACATGTTAGCAAACATGGTATCAAATGAAATGTTATTTGTCACATGCTTGGTAAACTGCGGGTGTAGACTAACAGTGAAATGCTTCCTTATGGGCCCTTACCCACAATGCAGAGTAAAACACAATGATACAAGTAATAACAGATAATGATAACTTCGCTATATACAAATACTGACGGTCTCCTGGTAAGGGATGTGTACTCCTGAGTGGCGCAGTGGTCTAAGGCACTGCATCGCAGTGCTAACTGTGCCACTAGAGATCCTGGTTCGAATCCAGGCTCTGTCGCAGCTGGCCGCGACCGGGAGACTCATGGGCGGCGCACAATTGGCCCAGGGTAGGGGAGGGAATGGCAGGCAGGGATGTAGCTCAGTTGATAGAGCATGGCGTTTGCAACGCCAGGGTTGTGGGTTCGTTTCCCACGGGGGGGCAGTATAAAAATATATATATATGTATTCACTAACTGTAAGTCGCTCTGGATAAGAGCGTCTGCTAAATGACGTAAAATGTAAAAAAATGTAAAAGGGATACCAGTAGGGCAAAATACTGCCGGTCTCCTGGTAAGGGATACCAGTAGGGCAAAATACTGCCGGTCTCCTGGTAAGGGATACCAGTAGGGCAAAATACTGCCATCTCCTGGTAAGGGATACCAGTAGGGGAAATACTGCCGGTCTCCTGGTAAGGGATACCAGTAGGGCAAAATACTGCCGGTCTCCTGGTAAGGGATACCAATAGGGCAAAATACTGCCGGTCTCCTGGTAATTGACAAACAGGTTTAGCATCTCCCGCTACTCTCTCCTCTTCCATCCTATCATCTCTTCCCTCTGCTAAATCCTTCTCCCTCTGATCTCCTGATTCTGCCTCCTCTCCTCCCTTTCTGCATCTTTTGACTCTCTATGTCCCCTATCCTCCCGGCCGGCTCGGTCCCCCCCTCCTGCTCCGTAGCTTGACGACTCATTGCGAGCTCACAGAACAGGGCTCCGGGCAGCCGAGCGGAAATGGAGGAAAACTAGACTCCCTGCGGACCTGTCATCTTTTCACTCCCTCCTCTCTACATTTTCTTCCTCTGTTTCTGCTGCTAAAGCCACTTTCTACCACTCTAAATTTCAAGCCTCTGCCTCTAACCCTAGGAAGCTCTTTGCCACCTTCTCGTCCCTGCTGAATCCTCCTCCTCCTCCCTCTCTGTGGATGACTTCGTCAACCATTTTGAAAAGAAGGTTGATGAAATCCGTCCTCATTTATTAAGTCAAATGACACCGCTGGTCCTGCTCACACTGCCCTACCCTATGCTTTGACTTCTTTCTCCCCTCTCTCTCCAGATGAAATATTGCGACTTGTGACGGCCGACCACCCAACAACCTGCCCGCTTGACCCTATCCCCTCCTCTCTTCTCCAGGCCATTTCCGGAGACCTTCTCCCTTACCTCACCTCACACATCAACTCATCCTTGACTGCTGGCTATGTCCCTTCCGTCTTCAAGAGAGCGAGAGTTGCACCCCTCCTCAAAAAACCTACCCCCGATCCCTCCGATGTCAACAACTACAGACCAGTATCCCTTCTTTCTTTTCTCTCCAAAATTCTTTAGCCAACTCTCTTGCTATCTCTCTCAGAATGACCTTCTTGATCCAAACCAGTCAGGTTTCAAGACTGGTCATTCAACTGAGACTGCTCTTCTCTGTGTCACGGAGGCTCTCCGCACTGCTAAAGCTAACTCTCTCTCCTCTGCTCTCGTCCTTCTAGACCTATCTGCTGCCTTTGATACTGTGAACCATCAGATCCTCCTCTCCACCCTCTCTGAGTTGGGCATCTCCGGCGCGGCTCACTCTTGGATTATGTCCTACCTGACAGGTCGCTCCTACCAGGTGGCGTGGCGAGAATCTGTCTCCGCACCATGTGCTCTCACCACTGGTGTCCCCCAGGGCTCAGTTCTAGGCTCTCTCCTATTCTCGCTATACACCAAGTCACTTGGCTCTGTCATATCCTCACATGGCCTCTCCTATCATTGCTACACAGATGACACAATTCATCTTCTCCTTTCCCCCTTCTGATAACCAGGTGGCGAATCGCATCTCTGCATGTCTGGCAGACATATCAGTGTGGATGATGGATCACCACCTCAAGCTGAACCTCGGCAAGACGGAGCTGCTCTTCCTCCCGGGGAAGGACTGCCCGTTCCATGATCTCGCCATCACGGTTGACAACTCCGTTGTGTCCTCCTCCCAGAGTGCAAAGAGCCTTGGTGTGACCCCGGAAAACACCCTGCCGTTCTCCGCTAACATCAAGGCGGTGACCCGATCCTGTAGGTTCATGCTCTACAACATTCGCAGAGTACGACCCTGCCTTACACAGGAAGTGGCACAGGTCCTAATCCAGGCACTTGTCATCTCCCGTCTGGATTACTGCAACTCGCTGTTGGCTGGGCTCCCTGCCTGTGCCATTAAACCCCTACAACTCATCCAGAACGCCGCAGCCCGTCTGGTATTCAACCTTCCCAAGTTCTCTCACGTCACCCCACTCCTCCGCACACTCCACTGGCTTCCAGTTGAAGCTCGCATCTGCTACAAGACCATGGTGCTTGCCTACGGAGCTGTGAGGGGAACGGCACCTCCGTACCTTCAGGCTCTGATCAGTCCCTACACCCAAACGAGGGCATTGCGTTCATCCACCTCTGGCCTGCTGGCCCCCCTACCTCTGCGGAAGCACAGTTCCCGCTCAGCCCAGTCAAAACTGTTCACTGCTCTGGCACCCCAATGGTGGAACAAGCTCCCTCACGACGCCAGGACAGCGGAGTCACTGACCACCTTCCGGAGACACTTGAAACCCCACCTCTTTAAGGAATACCTGGGATAGGATAAAGTAATCCTTCTACCCCCCCTTACCCCACCCCAAAGAGAAAAATAAATTGTAAAGTGGTTGTCCCACTGGCTATCATAAGGTGAATGCACCAATTTGTAAGTCGCTCTGGATAAGAGCGTCTGCTAAATGACGTAAAACCTTGAGACTTCGCACCAGCTGTTAACAAAAGAGACACACCACCTCCCTTGAGTTTAGCCACCGCTGCCGAGGCATTGAAGAACCAGACAGTGGTATATTATCCATGTTCAGCCAAGTTTCCGATGAACACAGATTACAGTTCTTCAGGTCCCGTTGACAGGATCGTCTCGAATGGAGTTAATCAGTTTGTTCTCCAGCCAATAGGCAGTTTATTTACGCGCTGCCACAGTTTCATCAGGGTACAGTAAGTTCTCTTTAATATAACAATGAAAATGTGGGAAGGAAACAACTACAACTGAAGAACTTGAATGAATGGATGAACCCCAATTGATTTTATATACAGTACCAGTCAAAAGTTGGTTACTTGTTCAAGGGTTTTTCTTTATTTTTTACTATTTTCTACATTGTAGAATAATAGTGAAGACATCAAAACTATGACATAACACATATGGAATCATGTAGTAACCAAATTGAAATATATTTGAGATTCTTCAAAGTAGCCACCCTTTGCCTTGATGACAGCTTTGCGCACTGTTGGCATTCTCTCAAGCAGCTTCATGAGGTAGTCACCTGGAATGCATTTAAAGTTACAGGTGTACCTTGTTAAATCTCTCTCTCTCTCTCTCTCTCTCTCTCTCTCTCTCTCTCTCTCTCTCTCTCTCTCTCTCTCTCTCTCTCTCTCTCTCTCTCTCTCTCTCTCTCTCTCTCTCTCTCTCTCTCTCTCTCTCTCTCTCTCTCTCTCTCTCTCTCTCTCTCTCTCTCTCTCTCTCTCTCTCTCTCTCTCTCTCTCTCTCTCTCTCTCTCTCTCTCTCTCTCTCTCTCTCTCTCTCTCTCTCTCTCTCTCTCTCTCTCTCTCTCTCTCTCTCTCTCTCTCTCTCTCTCTCTCTCTCTCTCTCTCTCTCTCTCTCTCTCTCTCTCTCTCTCTCTCTCTCTCTCTCTCGTCACCATTCAGACAGACCATTTCACCTTTCATCCTTTCTTCTCCCCCTTCACCTGCAGCACTAATCTCACCGCAACAATTTCAACCCACACAACAGAGCTTCTCAGGGAGGGGGAGGGGAGTATGCAGTACAGTCATGGTAGGTTGCATTGGCACAGTCATGGTAGGTTGCATTGGCACAGTCATGGTAGGTTGCATTGGCACAGTCATGGTAGGTTGCATTGGCACAGTCATGGTAGGTTGCATTGGCACAGTCATGGTAGGTTGCATTGGCACAGTCATGGTAGGTTGCATTGGCACAGTCATGGTAGGTTGCATTGGCACAGTTTGTGAGAGTGTGTGAGAAACAGACGGAAGATAACATCTATGGAAGATAAACTGTAGGAGAGCTGCTATTTAGACACAGAGGTAAAAAGGGGGAATATATATTTTCAACAAAACATTGTTTTGATTTCACAACCTTAGCCCCTACCAAGCCTGATGAATTGCAATAAAATATAGAGAAGAGAGAAAAAAGACTTGATGATGATCTACAGTATATACTTCTCAATAAACAATATATTACTCTCTTACACTAGGTGAAAAAACATATAGATATTGAAACTGCACATATAGCCACAGATTTAAAGGGCTGTTTTGGATTAGGAGGCCTGTTCCCTTGTGCTGTAATGGATGAGGAGCAGGTGGGGAGATGAGGTCAAGAGAAGTTGGAATCTAGGTCAAGTCACACACATGCCAGCAGAGCGGACACACACACACACACACACACACACACACACACACACACGAGTAGCGAAAAACTAGTCCGCGCAACAGGCTTTTGCAGACTAACACAACATTCCCCTGGTCCAAGTCACCACCCCTCTACCCAACACACCTCATGACACGTCAACTCTCCCCTCCAACGCTACCTCTTCCCCTCCCAACACTCCCCCTCCACTTCCCCTCCAACACTACCCCTCTCCCCTCCAACGCTTCCCCTCTCCCCTCCAACGCTACCCCTCCAACGCTATCCCTCTAACGCTACCCCTCTCCCCTCCAACGCTACCCCCTCTCCCCTCCAACGCTACCCCTCTCCCCTCCAACGCTACCCCTCTCCCCTCCAACGCTACCCCTCTCCCCTCCAACGCTACCCCTCCAACGCTACCCCTCTCCCCTCCAACGCTACCCCTCTCCCCTCCAACGCTACCCCTCCAACGCTACCCCTCTCCCCTCCAACGCTACCCCTCTCCCCTCCAACGCTACCCCCTCTCCCCTCCAACGCTACCCCTCTCCCCTCCAACGCTACCCCTCTCCCCTCCAACGCTACCCCTCCAACGCTACCCCTCTCCCCTCCAACGCTACCCCTCTCCCCTCCAACGATAGCCCTCCAACGCTACCCCTCCCCCCTCCAACGCTACCCCTCTCCCCTCCAACGCTACCCCTCTCCCCTCCAATGCTACCCCTCCAACGCTACCCCTCTCCCCTCCAACGCTACCCCTCCACTTTGCCTCCAACGCTACCCCTCCACTTCCCCTCCAACGCTACCCCTCTCCCCTCCAACGCTACCCCTCTCCCCTCCAACGCTACCCCTCTCCCCTCCAACGCTACCCCTCTCCCCTCCAACGCTTCCCCTCCAACTCGCTCTCTCTCCCCCTTTGACACCTGTCATCCTCTCTCACTATCTGTTCAATAAAATCAGAAAACACCTTAAAAATATGTATATATATATATTTTTTAAACAAACTACTGTGACTTTGTGTGAGGGATTTTCATGTCACCTGTAACCCAGATAACGAGTGGCCTGGCTCCAGTGTCTGATTAATGACAGACCACACCGTTGAGAGGCCATGAGTGTGTGAGTTGTTAGCGTGATGAGGCTAGATACAGGGTATTACAGCAGAGGATCTGCTGTGGGTGTGGGTGTGTGTGAGGGGGAGTCACCTTGACTGCAAAGCTGCACTTGCCGCTGCGGACCGCCTCCTCGTCTGTCTGCCACTGGTGTGGGCGGCTGGACTCTGGAACGTACACCTCTTTCTTCCGCCTGAAACTCTGCCGTAGCTTATTCATCCTGAACCTCCTGACAGAGAGAGGGAGAGAGAGACAGAGAGAGAGAGAGACAGAGAGAGAGAGAGAGAGAGACAGAGACAGAGAGAGAGAGACAGAGAGAGAGAGAGAGAGAGAGACAGAGAGAGAGAGAGAGAGAGAGAGACAGAGAGAGAGAGAGACAGAGAGAGAGAGAGACAGAGAGAGAGAGAGACAGAGAAGGAGAGAGAGAGAGAGAGAGACAGAGAAGGAGAGAGGGAATAGCAGAGAGACAGAGAGGGAGAGAGAGAGACAGAGAGAGAGAGAGAGAGAGAGAGAGACAGAGAGAGAGAGAGACAGAGAGAGAGAGAGACAGAGAGAGAGAGAGACAGAGAGAGAGACAGAGAGAGAGAGAGACAGAGAGAGAGAGAGAGAGAGAGAGACAGAGAAGGAGAGAGAGAGAGAGAGAGACAGAGAAGGAGAGAGGAGAGAGAGACAGAGAGAGAGAGAGAGAGAGAGAGAGAGAGAGAGACAGAGAGAGAAGGAGAGAGGAGAGAGAGAGGAGAGAGAGAGAGACAGAGAGAGAGAGAGAGAGAGAGAGAGAGAGAGAGACCCACAAAGAATTTGAAAACAAATCAAACATTGATAAACTCCCATATCTGTTAGGCGAAATACTGCAGTGTGCAGTCACATCAGCAAGATGTGTGGCCCGTTGCCATGAGAAAAGGGCAACCAGTTGAGCACCAACATTGTAAATACAACCTATATTTATCTGTTTATTTATTTTCCCTTTCATACTTAAACTATTTGCACATTGTTACAACACTGTCTATAGCCAATAATACAACATTGGAAATGTATATTCTTTAAAACATTTGTGAGTGTAATGTTTACTAATGTTTCCCTTGTTTATTTCCCTTTCGCTATTGTCTATTCCATTTGCTTTGTAAAAATACGTTATCCATGCCAATAAAGCCTTTTGAATTGAATTGAGAGAGAGGAGAGTGAGAGAGAGAGGAGAGTGAGAGAGAGGAGAGAGAGAGAGAGGAGAGGGAGGGAGAGAGAGAGAGAGAGAGTGAGAGAGAGAGGAGAGTGAGAGAGTGAGGAGAGAGAGAGAGAGAGAGAGAGAGAGAGAGAGAGAGTGAGGAGAGTGAGAGAGGAGAGAGAGAGAGAGAGAGAGGGAGAGGATGCCAGCAAATAACAGAAAGTACAAACAGCTCTGAGCAGACAACCCAGTGGGTGTGTTCTCTTTTGGCGAAGTCAGTCAGTCACTTGCAGAGACAAGCATACCAGGGCCTGCACCTGAGGCCTGGACAGGACAGGCTGTCTGTCTGTCTCGTAACAGTTTACACCAGCCTGTCTGTCATACCAGGGCTTGCGCCTGAGGCCCGACCAGGAAAGCCTGTCTGTCTCTCTGACTCGTAACAATCTGTGGAACTATATACAGGAAGTACCAGTACCAGATCTATGTGGAGCTATATACAGGGAGTACCAGTACCAGATCAATGTGGAGCTATATACAGGGAGTACCAGTACCAGATCAATGTGGAGCTATATACAGGGAGTACCAGTACCAGATCAATGTGGAGCTATATACAGGGAGTACCAGTACCAGATCAATGTGGAGCTATATACAGGGAGTACCAGTACCATATCAATGTGGAGCTATATACAGGGAGTACCAGTACCAGATCAATGTGGAGCTATATACAGGGAGTACCAGTACCATATCAATGTAGAGCTATATACAGGGAATACCAGTACCAGATCAATGTGGAACTATATACAGGAAGTACCAGTAGCAGATCAATGTGGAGCTATATACAGGGAGTACCAGTACCAGATCAATGTGCAGAGGTAAGAGGTATTTGAGGTAGATATGTACATGAAGGCAGGGTAAAGAGTCAATACAGGACTAAGATTGAATCGTACTACACCGGCTCTGACGCTCGTCGGATGTGGCAAACTATTACAGACTACAAAAGAAAGCACAGCCGCGAGCTGACCAGTGACACGAGCCTACCAGACGAGCTAAATTACTTCTATACTCACTTCGAAGCAAGCAACACTGAAGCATGCATGAGAGCATCCGCTGTTCCGGACAACTGTGTGATCACGCACTCCGTAGCCAATGTGAGTAAGACCTTTAAACAGGTCAACATTCAAAAGGCCGCAGCAATACACCAGTTGAAGAGCATGTTATAGTAATTCCTCTGAGGTGGACTGAAGTCTGGTAGAGACAGAGAGATTGTAGCTCTAGTCTCTGACTGCTGCTCAGAGAGAGATGTATTACGGAGAGTCTATGGAGAGTCCTGCAGCGTGCTGGACCACTGAGCTTTCTCCTGAAACTGAAGCACATACACAAGTTCAGATGGGTCACAATGCCTGTTAGCTGCCACACACTGTGACAAGGAGCCATCTCATGTGACATAGAAAGAGCAAAGGAGATTTCAGGTAAAAGGGACTGTTTTGGTTTGAGACTCGTGTTGAAAACACACATAGACATGTTAATACAATCCAAGCTAGATGCCCTCAACCTCACGCAAATTATCAACGAACCTACCAGGTACAACCCTAAATCCGTAAACATGGGTACCCTCATAGATATCATCCTGACTAACATACCCTCTAAATACACCTCAGCTGTCTTCAACCAGGATCTCAGCGATCACTGCCTTATTGCCTGCGTCCGTAACGGGTCCGCGGTCAAACGACCACCCCTCATCACTGTCAAACGCTCCCTAAAACACTTTAGCGAGGAGGCCTTCCTAATTGACCTGGCCCAGGTATCCTGGATGGATATAGATCTCATTCCGTCAGTAGAGGATGCCTGGTTGTTCCTTAAAAGTAATTTCCTCTCAATCTTAAATAAACATGCCCCATTCAAAAAATACAGAACTAAGAACCGATATAGCCCCTGGTTCTCCTCAGACTTGACTGCCCTTGACCAGCACAAAAACATCCTGTGGCGTACAGCATTAGCATCAAATAGCCCCTATTTGCAACTTTTCAGGGAAGTTAGGAACCAATATACACAAGCAGTCAGGAAAGCAAAGGCTAACTTTTTCAAACAGAAATTTGCATCCTGTAGCACTAACTCCAAAAAGTTTTGGGACACTGTAAAGTCCATGGAGAATAAGAGCGCTTCCTCCCAGCTGCCCACTGCACTGAGGCTAGGAAACACTATCACCACCGATAAATCTACAATAATCGAGAATTTCAACAAGCATTTTGCTACAGCTGGCCATGCTTTCCATCTGGCTACCACTAACCCGGCCACCAACTCTGCACCCTCTGCTGCAACTTGCCCATGCCCCCCCCCGCTTCTCCTTCACACAAATTCAGACAGCTGATGTTTTGAAAGCGCTGCAAAATCTGGACCCCTACAAATCAGCTGGGCTAGACAATCTGGACCCTTTCTTTCTAAAACTAGCCGCCGAAATTGTCGCTACCCCTATTACTAGTCTGTTCAACCTCTCTTTCATAACGTCTGAGATCCCCAGAGATTGGAAAGCTGCCGCGGTCATCCCCCTCTTCAAAGGGGGTGACACTCTAGATCCAAATTGCTACAGACCTATATCCATCCTGCCCTGCCTTTCGAAAGTATTCGAAAGCCAAGTTAACAAACAGATCATCGACCATTTCGAATACCACCGTACCTTCTCCGCTATGCAATCCGGTTTCCGAGCTGGTCACGGGTGCACTTCAGCCACGCTCAAGGTCCTAAACGATATTATAACCGCGATTGATAATAGACAGTACTGTGCAGCCGTCTTCATCGACCTGGCCAAGGCTTTCGACTCTGTCAACCACCGCATTCTTATTGGCAGACTAAATAGCCTTGGTTTCTCAAATGACTGCCTCGCCTGGTTCACCAACTACTTCTCAGATAGAGTTCAGTGTGTCAAATCGGAGGGCCTGTTGTCTGGACCTATGGCAGTCTCTATGGGGGTGCCACAGGGTTCAATTCTTGGGCCGACACTTTTCTCCGTGTATATCAATGATGTCGCTCTTGCTGCTGGTGACTCTCAGATCCACCTCTACGCAGACGACACCATTTTGTATACATCTGGCCCTTCATTGGACACTGTGTTAACAAACCTCCAAACGAGCTTCAATGCCATACAACAATCCTTCAGTAGCCTCCAACTGCTCTTAAACACTAGTAAAACTAAATGCATGCTTTTCAATCGAACGCTGCTGGCACCCGCCCACCCGACTAGAATCACCACTCTCGACGGGTCTGACCTAGAGTATGTGGACAACTACAAATACCTAGGTGTCTGGTTAGACTGTAAACTCAACTTCCAGACTCACATAAAGAATCTCCAATCCAAAGTTAAATCTAGAATCGGCTTCCTATTTCGCAACAAAGCCTCCTTCACTCATGCTGCCAAACATGCCCTCGTAAAACTGACTATCCTACCGATCCTTGACTTCGGCGATGTCATTTACAAAATAGCCTCCAACACCCTACTCAGCAAATTGGATGTAGTCTATCACAGTGCCATCCGTTTTGTCTCCAAAGCCCCATACACTACCCACCACTGTGACCTGTACGCTCTTGTTGGCTGGTCCTCACTACATGTTCGTCGTCAAACCCACTGGCTCCAGGCCATCTATAAATCACTGCTAGGCAAATCCCCGCCTTATCTTAGCTCATTGGTCACCATAGCAGCACCCACCCGTAGTCTGCGCTCCAGCAGGTATATCTCACTGGTCATTCCCAAAGCCAACACCTCCTTTGGCCGCCATTCCTTCCAGTTCTCTGCTGCCAATGACTGGAACGAATTGCAAAAATCTCTGAAGCTGGAGACTCTTATCTCCCTCAATAACTTTAAGCATCAGTTGTCAGAGCACCTTACCGATCACTGCACCTGTACACAGCCCATCTGAATTTAGCCCACCCAACTACCTCATCCCTATATTGTTATTTATTTTGCTCTTTTGCACCCCAGTATCTCTATTTGCACATAATCTCTTGCACATCTAGCATTCCAGTGTTAATACTATTGTAATTATTCTGCACTATAGCCTATTTATTGCCTTACCTCCATAACTTGCTACATTTGCACACACTGTATATATATTTTCTGTTGTATTTCTGATTTTATGTTTTTTACCCCATATGTAACTCTGTGTTGTTTTTTTATTGCACTACTATGCTTTATCTTGGCCAGGTCGCAGTTGTAAATGAGAACCTGTTCTCAACTGGCTTACCTGGTTAAATAAAGGTGAAAAAAAATAAAAATAAAAAAATAAATAAATAGCAGTGGTGGAAAAAGTACTCAAATGTCATACTTGAGTAAAAGTAAAGATAAGTGAAGGTCACCCAGTAAAATACTACTTGAGTAAAAGTCTAAAAGTATTTGGTTTTAAATATACTTAAGTATCAAAAGTAAATGCAATTGCTAAAATATACTTAAGTATCAAAAGTAAAAGTAAAAATCTTTTCAAATTCCTTAAATAAAGCAAACCAGATGGCACAATTATTATATATTTTTTTTATTTTTTATTGGTGGATAGCCAGGTGCACACTCAGACAACATTTACAAAACGAAGCATTTGTGTTTAGTGAGTCGGACAGATCAGAGGCAGTAGGGATGACCAGGGATGTTCTCTTGATAAGTGCATGAATTGGACAATTTTCCTGTCAAAATGTACTTTTGGGTGTCAGGGAAAATGTATGGAGTAAAAAGTACATTATTTTCTTTAGGAATGTAGTGAAGTAAAAGTAGTAAAACATTTATATAGTAAAGTACAGATACCCAAAAAAACTACTTACAGTGATGGAAAAAAGTATTTGATCCCCTGCTGATTTTGTACGTTTGCCCACTGACAAAGACATGATCAGTATATAATCTTAATGGTAGGTTTATTTGAACAGTGAGAGACAGAATAACAACAAAAAAATCCAAAAAAAATTGATTTGCATTTTAATGAGGGAAATAAGTATTTGATCCCTCTGCAAAACATGACTTAGTACTTGGTGGCAAAACCTTTGTTGGCAATCACTGAGGTCAGACGTTTCTTGTAGTTGGCCACCAGGTTTGCACACATCTCAGGAGGGATTTGGTCCCACTCATTTTTTACATTTACATTTTAGTCATTTAGCAGACGTGATTAGTGATTACATATATATATATTTTTTTTTAATACTGGCCCCCCCGTGGGAATCGAACCCACAACCCTGGCATTGCAAACGCCATGCTCTATTGACATAAGGAATAGTATTTAAAAAGGTCATACCATGGATCATTTAGCTATTTGATTTGGAATTTTAGGACCCCTTTAGATAAATACAAATATTACAAAAATGATTTGATAAAATATTGAATTTGGTCTTTACTACTATAGCCCATAGAAATGCATTGAATAACACATTCAGAAATGACAGTCAAAAAATAAATCATAAGGAATAAGGTTTAAGTGTCTGCCCTATATCTAGGAGATACAGTGCATTCAGAAAGTATTCAGACCCCTTGACGTTTTACACATTTTGATACGTTACAGCCTTATTCTAAAATTGATTAAATTAATTTTTTCCTCTTCAATCTACACACAATACCCCATAATGACGAAGTGAAAACAGGTTTGTAGAAATGTTTGCATATGTGAAAATGCTGTTAAATTGACAACAGCTCAGCGTTCAACACCACAGTGCCCTCAAAGCTCATCACTAAGCTAAGGACCCTGGGACTAAACACCTCCCTCTGCAACTGGGTCCTGACTTCCTGAAGGGCCGCCCCCAGGTGGTAAGGGTAGGTAACAACATCTGCCACACTGATCCCCAATACGAGGGCCCCTCAGAGGTGCGTGCTCAGTCCCCTCCTGTACTCCCTGTTCACCCATGACTGCATGGCCAGGCACGACTCCAACACCATCATTAAGTTTGCAGACGACACAACAGTGGTAGGCCTGATCACCGACAACAATGAGACAGCCGATAGGGAGGAGGTCAGAGATCTGGCAGTGTGGTGCCAGGATAACAACCTCTCCCTCAAATTCAGCAAGACAAAGGAGATGATTGTGGACTACAGGAAAAGGAGGGCCGAACACGCCCCCATTAACATCGACGGGGCTGTAGTGGAGCAGGGAAAGTTTCAAGTTCATTGGTGTCCACATCACCAACAAACTATCATGGTCCAAACACACCAAGAAAGTCGTGAAGAGGGCATGACAACGCCTTTTCCCCCTCAGGAGACTGAAAAGATTTGGCATGGGTCCCCAGATCCTCAAAAAGTTCTACAGCTGCACCATCGAGAGCATCCTGACCGGTTGCGTCATCGCCTGGTATGGCAACTACCCCCAAGCCACAAGACTGCTGAACAATTAATCAAATGGCCACCTGGACTATTTCCCAGTAGACAGTCCAGTAGACTCCGCGTTCTCTCTCACTACTCTCTAAATTACTCCAGCGTCTGCTGCTCCACCATGGTGCTTCAACCACTACTCAGTCCTACTACCCTGACCTCGTCTCACCCTACCCTCTAACCTCCGTCTCACCCGGCTGTCCTGTGTCCCCTGGTCATTGTAGTTCTGACCCCACCGTGACCTGTCCTGTGTCCCCTGGTCATTGTAGTTCTGACCCCACCGTGACCTGTCCTGTGTCCCCTGGTCATTGTAGTTCTGACCCCACCGTGACCTGTCCTGTGTCCCCTGGTCATTGTAGTTCTGACCCCACCGTGACCTGTCCTGTGTCCCCTTGTCATTGTAGTTCTGACCCCACCGTGACCCGTCCTGTGTCCCCTGGTCATTGTAGTTCTGACCCCACCGTGACCTGTCCTGTGTCCCCTGGTCATTGTAGTTCTGACCCCACCGTGACCTGTCCTGTGTCCCCTGGTCATTGTAGTTCTGACCCCACCGTGACCTGTCCTGTGTCCCCTGGTCATTGTAGTTCTGACCCCACCGTGACCTGTCCTGTGTCCCCTGGTCATTGTAGTTCTGACCCCACCGTGATCTGTCCTGTGTCCCCTGGTCATTGTAGTTCTGACCCCACCGTGACCTGTCCTGTGTCCCCTGGTCATTGTAGTTCTGACCCCACCGTGACCTGTCCTGTGTGTAGTTAGTTAGGCTAGCCCTGCTTTATGTTATTCCTCTCCACACCTCTCCTCTCGGAGTCTTTCTCCTCCTTTATGTAACCATGCCAACCCAGCGCTGACGCTGCCGGAAAATTGGATTGCAGCTGAAGGAAAGAGTTGTTCTTGAGACCAGCCACTTCTAAACCGGTGAGCTTGAGACAGGCTTTTCCCGGCCCATCGTCTTCAGGAGTATCTCAATTTTCTTACCTTTAGCGTTTATCCGAGTCATCAGTTCCTCAGCGCAAAAAGATTAAGCAGAACACAGCATTTCTCAAATTCTTCATTCATGTGGCTCCAGCGGTCCTACTATCACATCCACTGTGAAGAGACCTCTGGTGGCGTGTCGTGTGGGGTGAGTTCAACAAGGCTTCTGTCCGTGGGGAACACATTTACACTAAACAATTTCAGTTGAACGATTTGAAATGTACATTCCAAAGAGTTACGGTGAAGCTGCAAATAGCTATTTTTTATATGGATTACTGTGGCTTTTTAGTGGCAATATTCAAACTGCAAATGATGTTGCTATTTGTACTAATATAATAGTAACAGAAACCCCACATTATTATTTGTAGCGGAGGTTTAGACTCGAAACAGATACTTTTGTTAGCCGCACGCTAGCTTCTCAGATTGTTAGCTAACGTTCCATGTAGCTAACGCTCCATGCAGCTAACGTTAGCGGAGAACCCAAAACAAATGGAATGCGTTAGCTAACGTTCGCAAACCATTTCCCTTATTGAACATAACGCTGATCTGTGGGTCTGATGCTGATACGGTTCTGGTGCTTTTGTGAAGATGAGCATACCAAATCAGTGTTTCCCCTATATTTATATATAAAACTAAGATATTGGAATGGTAAAACGTTGTTAGTGTAAATTTAAACGACTAAAACCAGATAAAGTAAATCGAAAAGACAAAAAGGAGCTATATATTTTTTAAATAAGATCATCTTTGAGAACAATAAAAACTAGACAGTCAGAGAACATCTAAAATTCCAAAAATGTCACCACGAAAAAAATACAAATCCTAAGGGAAGCACTGCAAACACCCTATGTAATATATATTTTTTGCTGGTTTGTGTTGCAGTGTCTGAGTCTGACAGTAAACATATTGTTTAGCCAGGGAGTTCAGTTGTTAGCTAGAGAGACAAAAGGACTAACTAGCACTGCTTTGGTGCCCCATTGTCCCCCCTCTCTCCCATATGCCCTCTCTCCTCTCCCTCCTTCCCCCCTCTCGCCTCTCCCTCCTTCCCCTCTCTCTGTACTCTTGTCTTCCCCAGGATCCTTCTGCAGGGATTAATCCGTTTTCCATTCCTGAAAAGATTATTCAAATAGTACTGGCACATCACATCTGCAGGAGCACTACCGTCTCCTTCACTCTCTCCCTCCCTCCTGCTGACAGAGGGTCACTCTCCCTCCCTCCTGCTGACAGAGGGTCTCTCTCCTTCACTCTCTCCCTCCCTCCTGCTGACAGAGGGTCACTCTCCCTCCCTCCTGCTGACAGAGGGTCTCTCTCTCCTTGATTCTCTCCCTCCCTCCTGCTGACAGAGGGTCTCTCTCCTTCACTCTCTCCCTCCCTCCTGCTGACAGAGGGTCTCTCTCTCCTTCACTCTCTCCCTCCCTCCTGCTGACAGAGGGTCTCTCTCCTTCACTCTCTCCCTCCCTCCTGCTGACAGAGGGTCTCTCTCCTTCACTCTCTCCCTCCCTCCTGCTGACAGAGGGTCACTCTCCCTCCCTCCTGCTGACAGAGGGTCTCTCTCCTTCACTCTCTCCCTCCCTCCTGCTGACAGAGGGTCACTCTCCCTCCCTCCTGCTGACAGAGGGTCTCTCTCTCCTTCACTCTCTCCCTCCCTCCTGCTGACAGAGGGTCTCTCTCTCCTTCACTCTCTCCCTCCCTCCTGCTGACAGAGGGTCTCTCTCCTTCACTCTCTCCCTCCCTCCTGCTGACAGAGGGTCTCTCTCCTTCACTCTCTCCCTCCGGCTGACAGAGGGTCTCTCTCCTTCACTCTCTCCCTCCCTCCTGCTGACAGAGGGTCTCTCTCTCCTTCACTCTCTCCTTCACTCTCTCCCTCCCTCCTGCTGACAGAGGGTCTCTCTTCTTCACTCTTTCCCTCCCTCCTGCTGACAGAGGGTCTCTCTCCTTCACTCTCTCCCTCCCTCCTGCTGACAGAGGGTCTCTCTCCTTCACTCTCTCCCTCCCTCCTGCTGACAGAGGGTCTCTCTCTCCCTCCCTCCTGCTGACAGAGGGTCTCTCTCCCTCCCTCCTGCTGACAGAGGGTCTCTCTCCTTCACTCTCTCCCTCCCTCCTGCTGACAGAGGGTCTCTCTCTCCTTCACTCTCTCCTTCACTCTCTCCCTCCCTCCTGCTGACAGAGGGTCTCTCTTCTTCACTCTTTCCCTCCCTCCTGCTGACAGAGGGTCTCTCTCCTTCACTCTCTCCCTCCCTCCCTCCTGCTGACAGAGGGTCTCTCTCGTTCACTCTCTCCCTCCCTCCTGCTGATAGAGGGTCTCTCTGTCCTTCTATTTGATCAGTGAAGTAATGAAGGTACTATTGTTTGTCGGTCAGTGACCGAGGGATGATTCACAGTATTAGGAACCAAAAACTATTCACCCCAATCAACAAAAGTGGAGACACATTTTTATCCCAATAACTACCGTGGGATATGCGTCAACAGCAACCTTGGGAAAATCCTCTGCATTATCATTAACAGCAGACTAGTTCATTTCCTCAGTGAAAACAATGTCCTGAGCAAATATCAAATCGGCTTTTTTAACAAATTACTGTACGACAGATCACGTATTCACCCTGCACACCCTAATTGACAAACAAACCAAAACAAAGGCAAATTCTTCTCATGCTTTGTTGATTTCAAAAAAGGTTTTGATTCAATTTGGCATGAGGGTCTGCTATACAAATTGATGGAAAGTGGTGTTGGGGGGAAAATCAGACGTTATAAAATTCATGTACATAAAGAACCAGTGTGCAATTAAAATTCTTTCCACAGGGCAGTGGGGTGAGACAGAGATGCAGCGTATACATACATTCATATTTATATAAAGGAATTGGCGAGGGCACTAGAACAGTCTGCAGCACCTGGCCTCACCCTACTAGACTCTGAAGTCAAATCAAGTCTACTGTTTGACGTCCCAATTAGGATCTGGCAAAGAAATACTTGAATCAGTTATAGAACCCATTAGCCTTTTTGGTTGTGAGGTCTGGGGTCCGCTCACCAACCAAGACATCACAAAATGGGACAAACACCAAATTGAGAATGCATGCAAAATTCTGCAAAAATATCCTCAGTGTACAACGTAAAATACCAAATAATGCATGCAGAGCAGAATTAGGACGATACTCGCAAATGATCAAAATCCAGAGAAAAGCTGTTAAATTCTACAACCACCTAGAAGGAAGCGATTCCCAAACCTTCCATAACAAAGCCTTCACCTACAGAGAGATGAACCTGGAGAAGAGTCCCCTAAGCAAGCTGGTCCTGGGGCTCTGTTCAAACACAAACAGACCCCACAGAGCACCAGGACAACAACACAATCAGACCCAACCAAATCATGAGAAAACAAAACATATAATTACATGACACATTGGAAAGAATCAACCAAAAAAACAGAGCAAATTGGAATGCTATCTGGTCCTAAACAGAGAGTACACAGTGGCAGAATATCTGACCACTGTGACCGACCCAAAAGTAACTTTTTTGAGTGTAATGTTTACTGTTCATTTCTGATTGTTTATTTCACTTGCTTTGACAATGTTAACATATGTTTCCCATACCAATATGGTGATATGGTGTGAGATGTGGTCTACTGAATGGTCCAGTACTCCCCCCATCTCTCTCCCTCCCTCCCTCCGTCTCGCTCTCTCCTGGCGGGAGCCCCAGTCTAAATGGCCCTGGCCCTCAGTAATGGGCTCATTAAGAGGAGAGTGGATGTTAAAGGTCTCCTCATGTCTGAACTCTATTGGGATGTGACAGCTCCTGCAAGGCCAGAGTCCCCCCCCCTTCTCCCAGTCCCCCCCCCACCCAGCCATCCCAAGGCCAGAGTCCCCCCTTCTCCCAGTCCCCCCCCCACCCAGCCATCCCAAGGCCAGAGTCCCCCCTTCTCCCAGTCCCCCCCCCCCCCCCCAGCCATCCATCCCAAGGCCAGAGTCCCCCCTTCTCCCAGTCCCCCCCCCCCCCAGCCATCCATCCCAAGGCCAGAGTCCCCTCTTCTCCCAGTCCCCCCCCCCCCCCCCCCCCCCCCCCCAGCCATCCATCCCATGGCCAAAGCCCCCTCTCAGTCTCTTCTTCCCAGGTCCAGAACCCCCTGCTGGTGCTGGTCCAGAACCCCCTGCTGGTGCTGGGCCAGGGTAAAGCTGCCTCACATGATCATGACAGCCCGGTCCCTTCATAGCACACCATACCACAGCAGATCAGGCTAGACATTTCCCCTCACTGCCGCCACAGACTGGCCTGTACAAGGCTGTGTGGTACTAGACTGTGCGGTACTAGACTGTGCGGTACTAGGCTGTGCGGTACTAGGCTGTGCGGTACTAGGCTGTGCGGTACTAGGCTGTGCTACTAGGCTGTGCGGTACTAGGCTGTGCGGTACTAGGCTGTGCGGTACTAGACTGTGCGGTACTAGACTGTGCGGTACTAGGCTGTGCGGTACTAGGCTGTGCGGTACTAGGCTGTGCGGTACTAGGCTGTGCGGTACTAGACTGTGGTACTAGGCTGTGCGGTACTAGGCTGTGCGGTACTAGGCTGTGCGGTACTAGGCTGTGCGGTACTAGACTGTGGTACTAGACTGTGCGGTACTAGACTGTGCGGTACTAGGCTGTGCGGTACTAGGCTGTGCGGTACTAGGCTGTGCGGTACTAGGCTGTGCGGTACTAGACTGTGCGGTACTAGGCTGTGCGGTACTAGACTGTGCGGTACTAGGCTGTGCGGTACTAGACTGTGCGGTACTAGGCTGTGCGGTACTAGGCTGTGCGGTACTAGGCTGTGCGGTACTAGGCTGTGCGGTACTAGGCTGTGCGGTACTAGGCTGTGCGGTACTAGGCTGTGCGGTACTAGGCTGTGGGTACTAGGCTGTGCGGTACTAGACTGTGGTACTAGACTGTGCGGTACTAGACTGTGCGGTACTAGACTGTGCGGTACTAGACTGTGCGGTACTAGGCTGTGCGGTACTAGACTGTGCGGTACTAGACTGTGCGGTACTAGGCTGTGCGGTACTAGGCTGTGGTACTAGGCTGTGCGGTACTAGACTGTGGTACTAGACTGTGCGGTACTAGACTGTGCGGTACTAGACTGTGGTACTAGGCTGTGCGGTACTAGGCTGTGCGGTACTAGGCTGTGCGGTACTAGGCTGTGCGGTACTAGGCTGTGCGGTACTATACTGTGGTACTAGACTGTGGTACTAGACTGTGCGGTACTAGGCTGTGCGGTACTAGGCTGTGCGGTACTAGGCTGTGCGGTACTAGACTGTGCGGTACTAGACTGTGCGGTACTAGACTGTGTGGTACTGCACCTCCCTACTAACGCACACTCCTGCTGCTGCAAAATACTGCAGAGAGAGACGGGAGGAGGAAGAGGAGGAGGAGGAGGAGAGAGAGTGGGAGGAGGAAGAGGAGGAGGAGGAGGAGAGAGAGTGGGAGGAGGAAGAGGAGGAGGAGGAGGAGAGAGAGTGGGAGGAGGAAGAGGAGGAGGAGGAGGAGAGAGAGTGGGAGGAGGAAGAGGAGGAGGAGGAGGAGAGAGAGTGGGAGGAGGAAGAGGAGGAGGAGGAGGAGAGAGAGACGGGAGGAGGAGGAGAGAGAGTGGGAGAGAAAACCTGATTCGGCAACGTAAACATATGTTTCCCATGCCAATAAAGCCCTTCAATTGAAATTGAATTGAAAAGAGTGAGGAGGAGAGAACAGCGTGAGGAGGAGGAGGAGGAGGAGGAGGAGGAGAGAACAGAGTGAGGAGGAGGAGGAGAACAGTGTGAGGAGGAAGAGGAGGAGGAGGAGGAGAGAACAGAGTGAGGAGAGAGTGGGAGAGAAAAGGGATGAGTCTGTTTGCTTCAGTCAATAACCAGGCCTAGCAGTTGAATAG